>JALRMF010000061.1:0-185749 GCA_026120015.1 Dendrostoma leiphaemia
TTTTAAAAAACTATTTAGCATTTTTTAAAAAGGTGATTTTATACTTATTAAATAGCTTTTCTTAAATGTTTTGCGCTTTTTTTATTCTATTCTAAAGGTAAATTAAAAATATATTATCTATATAAAAGAAAATAAAAATACCCTATTCTTTGCTTATATATAAGCAAGGTTTTTTAAGCAAAGCTATAAAGCTTAATTTAATTAATATTGCTAATAGGTTTTTATACTATAGCAAGGGAGAGTCTTTTAATTTGTATAAAACGTATTTTAACTATTTACACATCTTAAGCTTTTTAAATCCAGTAAGAAGTTTTATAAAAATAAAGGTTTAAGTTTTATGATAAGCGTTTAAAAATATAGTTTTAACATTTATTAAGTTAATTTTAAGATTAAAATAGGCTACAATAGTTATAAGTATATAAAAGGAATAAGCAGCAAATATAGCTGCGTATATATTTTCTAAACTGGGTTTTTGAAGGTTTCCCTTGATATAGATCTATGCTTTATATAAGATAATATTGCTGTTTTTATTAAGCTTATACCTATATACTTATTTTAAAAAAAGAAGTGTTACTATTGATTTTTCTCTTTTAAAAATGCGCTAAATACTTAATTTTAAAAGCGTTTGCATTTTTTTATATATAGCTTTAAGCTAGTGCTTTTTATATTAAAACTTTTAAGCGTTATTCTAGCTTTTTAGTTCTAGCAGAAAGTTTATATAGTACATTAGGTTATATTATTCTTAAAAGTCTCCTTTAAAAGCTTTAAACTTTTTTTTTATAAAGTATAAGGCTTTTTTACATTTAACAAATGCTTTATTTACTACTGCATTAAATACATAATGCATAATTTAATAACAATAGTCAGCGCCCAAAACTAGCCTCTTAAGCTAATCAAATAAAAAAGTAATTAAAAAATTTAACTAATGCATTTTATTAACCTTTTTTATAAAAGCGATTGCATATATATACTTTGCCTTTAAAGCTTGCTTAATTTTCTTTAATCTTTATAGCAGTTAAGTTAGCTTGTTTAAAGCGCTTTAGCTTTAAGTAGCAAGATAGCATATATCCTACGCAGTATAAACGTCTTTAACAGCCTTTTTAAGCTTTTTTTTAAATAAGCCGGTATTTTAAACGTTATACTTTAAAGAGCTAGTATTTTAAGCGTTACATTTTAAAATATTTAACAAAGTTAAAAGTTTCTATCTTATGCGCTATTATTTTAGACTATTTAGTAAAAGCGGTCTAAATGCGCTATTTTAATTATCTACCCTTAAATTTTAACTTAGTAAACTATTTAAATTTTTTCTTAAAGCTGTGTTTTAATTATTTTAACTGCTTTTAATATATAACGGCGGGCTTATTGCTACTATAATATAATTAAAAATTTTCTTTATTTTAATAATTTTAAGCAAAATAACCTTTAAGTTAGCCTTAGAAAAGCTATCCTAAGCCTTTTTCTCCCTTAGGATATAAAATTAAGTTTTATTAAAAAAGACATTGTATATTATTATTATCTTTCTAAGCTTAAGAATCTATATATAATAAATCTTTATAGAGATATAGCTAATTAAATAGCTTATATAAGCCTTAGACTAGGTTTTTATATTATATTTTATACTGCCTATTTTACGCTTTTTTTTAAAAATATAAACATAGCAGTTATAAGCATATATATTACTTTAATCTAAGCGCAAATCTTTATATAGCTTATATATTTGCGTTAGCTTATATTATTAAAAATACTGGCTAAACTACTCTAGCAAAACTTAATTTAGTAAATAGCTGTTTTTATATATTAATAAGCACTTATTAAATAACTAGATTTTAGCGCACATAAATTCCAACCATAATTCTGCTAGCAATTTTAATCTTAGTTGCAAAATTAAAGCTTTTTTAATAACACTTTTTCCTACTTATTCAACACTTTTATTAGGCTTTTTAATGCACAATAATACAACTTTAACGTTAATTCTACTTTCTACATACTATCTTATATATCTTATTATATACTTTATTTTAATAATAGCAGCTTTAGCATCTTAGCAAATTTTATAAACTTATAATTTAAAATAGCAGTTTATATATGCCTTATAATTCTATAGCGCTAAGAAAACCAGTTTCTAACCCTTTTCTATAAAGTTTATTATAGCTAATTTGCTATTAAACTCATCTTTATAAATAAACGCATACTTTACTCTATTATATACTTTATTATAAACAAAAAAGTCCCATAATATCCTTTAAAAAAGTCTTAGGCTTACTTATTTAAAGAGTTTTTAATATATATTTTAAATAATTATAACACTTATATAAAACTTGTATTTTATACGTCTTATTTTATTAATTTTAATGCCTTAAACTATTAAAACTAAAAGCTACAGCGCCTTTAATCTTAAATGCCTTAATTAAAAATATTAAAAGTGCTTTAAATTATCTTTTATGCATATATCTTATTAGTTAACGTTATTAGAATTACTTATAGTAGGCAGTATAACAATTTTATTAAAAGAAAATTAAAGCTTTAAATAAAATAAAATAAGCTTATATTTAAAAAAAACCAAATTAAACTTTTTAACCAACTTAGCAAAAATCACATTTTCTTTTATTATTCTATAGCGCATAATACAATCAAAACCATAATACTACATTTTTACATTAGTTAAGCAAGCTTTAAAAACGATATTTAAATAAAAATCTTTAACTACTACTATATTTAACAAAATTAAATTTAGCGTTTACTCTTTATCTTTGCCATTTAAAGCTTTTTTAAAACGCCTTATTTTATAGCTAATAATGGAAAGTATTAATATGCTAGCATTAACTATATTATTGCTATAAAAGCGCTTAAAAAAGCTGGTTTTAAGCAAATTAATAAAGTTAACTAGGTATATAGCATCATAGTTATTAATAATAATATTATCTTAAAAAAAGTATTTATAAATTAAAAATAAAATTAAATAAATGCCTATGCTTATATTAGGCACTTTTAAGTTTAAAAAATCAAAGTTAATAACTACGTAAACTAAATAGCATATTATTATATATATAAATAAGCTATTTAAAGCTTAAAATAAAAAAAAGAGTAAAAAGTTTAAGCTTTAATGTTATTAGATGGGTAAAATGCTTTAAACTATTTGTTTAAAGAGTTTTCCCCTTTTAATTTAATTGAGGATAGCTACTTAAGCTTGATAAAGTTTTTTTTAAAAGCCTTATATTAAGGGTTTTTATATAAAATAATTTTAATTTAAGTAATGGTTACATTGTTAAGTATTTTATTAAATTTGTCCTTAGCTTTTTGTTTTTTAATATAAGCATAATAAAAAATATTACACTTAGTTAAAGGCTAATTATATATTGTTTCTTTATTTGAAAAGCAAGAGCAAAAGTATCCTAAATCAGCGTTTTAATTTCTTTAACGCTTATTTCTGCTTATTTTAGGCGCTAGCAAATAAAAAGATGCTTTAAAAGGGTTATTTTCTTTTAGGGTAATAAAAATCCCTTAATTACCATGCTTATAATTTAATTTATTATAATAGAAAAAAGCTAAGAATGCGTTTATAAGCTTATTAAAAGATTTGATTAATTCTTTTAAAGCATCTTTTTTAACTAATTTCTAAAGCTATTAATTGCCTTAACTAAGCACAAGCTTTTTAAAGATTGCCTAAAGAAAATCTTGCGCCCTAAGAAAGCCTTTAATTTTAAGAATTTTATACGCTTATGCCTAGATATAAACGACTCTAAATTCCCTAATCTAAGTTAACGCTTTAATTCTCTTATCTTAAGCCTTTTAAAGATAATTATAGTATTAAAAGCGTATAATATTGCTAATTATAGCATTGGTTAATCTAAGGTCTACTTTTAGGTTTTAGACAAATTGCTACATTAATAAGTTCTTTTAAAGCTTTATTTTCATAGTATACGCATTAATAAAGTCTTTTTAAACTATTTTATTAATCTACATTTAAATCTTATTAAAGTTTGCCTTTTTAATCTTACGTTTTTATAAATAATATATATATACCACATTTAATTAATCGCTAAAAAAGGGTTTATAGTTATCTGGATCTTATAATCTTTATATGTTGCATTCCTGCTTAAAAAAGCGCTTTTAACGTTTCTTCCTCTCTGCGTTTCTTACTTTATATCTAAGTTTATAATTATTAGCCTAATCATTATAATAATCCTCTTTATTTTAATTATAAAGCACTGCATTTAGCGCTTTTAAATCTATTAAATGCTAAACTTAAGCTATTTAATAATACGCTTTTAAATACTAAAACTATTTTAGAAAAATATATTAGTTTATACACTTAATAAAAGCATTAAGCTTATTATTAGCTATTTTAAGCATAGTTGTAAATAAGTAAAATAGAATGTTTTTGCCCTTAAAAATTAAAAAACAAAGTAGAAAAAAGTTTGTTTTAGCCTTATACGCAGTTAAAAAAAGATTCCTAGGTTGCTTGCCAGGCTTATAACTATAAAAACAAACTATAAAGCTTATTAGAAAAGAAAAGCAAAGTCTAAACAAACTATTTAAAATATAAATTAATATTATTTTATAAAGTATATATATATAAAGTTAAAAGGTGCGCTCTGTTTATAAGCTTTTAGAGCGCCGTTTATAGTGCTAGTTTTAGCAGGGTTAGGGTTATAGGTGCATGGTTTCCACAAGACAAGGTGCGTGCTGAGATGCTGGGTATATGTGCAACAGAAGCCATGCGTCTCCAGCGATATGAGACCAAAATATTTCTCGGTCCTGCCGACGTTGTTAGGAACACTTAACCCTAGAAACGGGGATGGAGCTGTTTACCACTTGGGTCAGAAGCACTACGCGTTGTCCACCCTGCCAACTCTAAAAGGCGGCATTCAAGTCGCTCCCGAGCGTCTGGCAAATTGGCAGTGGGCTGAAAGGCAATAGGAGAGAATGAACAAACAAGCGGCCAAAGATGGGGCTTACACAACGAGGCCGCATCAAAAGATAGGCTGGAGGGTTAACGAGCCAGAGCCAGAAGACGAATATGTTAAGTAGGTACATCTTAACTGCCCTGAGGGTTGAGCTTTGTAGGTTGATAGCTATAGCAATAGCCCGGTCCGCCTCGGACCGGAGGCATACGGCCACCAGAAGGAACCAGCTGGCCAAATGGCTAGCCGGGCCGATACGGCCCGACGGCAATTGAAAGAGACCGTACGCGTATACGCCTAATCCCTTTGGCGTACGACGATAGTTTCCCTTCCGTTCCTTCTGCCAGACATCATTAACAACAATAGCAAATACACTTATTTTCACCCCCTATTTAAACCTCTTTATATACAAAGATTAACTTACCAACACTAATTAGTAGTTAAATAGTTAACTATAAATAATAAGGTAAAAGAGATAAATCTTGCCTTAAAAACCGCCGCAACGTTCTCTAAAAAAGGTATACCACTTATAATGATAAGCTTTATGCTTTTAGCAAAAAACAATAAACAGCTTATAAAAAAACTTTAATAAAAGTTATCACTAGCAAAAAACTATTTTCTTCAATTATTAAAGATAATTAAGAAACTTTAGAAAAAGTTATTACTAGCAACCTTTTTAATGTATCTATAACGCAAAACAATGTATAAACAACTTTAAAACCTTTTTATAAACGCTAGCAGCTTATCTAATGCTATACCATACTCTTAAAAAAACAATCAATTTTATATAAAAACACTAAAACCTCTTACAAAGTTATAACGGCAAGCAATCAACTAGCAAACCTTTTTATTAAGTACTTTTGCCCTTATAAAGATCTTATAATTTTTTCCATTTTTACCACGTAATAAAGACACTAACAATACATATATATACAAATACGTTAACAACTTTAAAACACTTTATATTATATTTTAACCCTTTTCTTATTTATTTTTACTTTATTTTTAAGCATATGCATATATATATAACAATTTAATTTCCCCTTTGCTTTTTACCTCTTGCATCTTATTACTATATTATATTTATCCTAAAAATCTTTATCCCTTAAATTAAGCGACTTAAATTAAACTAGCATAACTAATCTCAGCAATTTAAACAACCCTTTAATTAAAAAAACAAAAACCCTAATATCTAACTATAATGCCTAGCAGCTTATTTTAATATTAAGCAACCTTTTAGCAAAAATTAAAATCTTCTAAGCAATATAACCTTTACTTAATGCCTGCCTTTAATATAAAAAAATATAGCTAAGCGCTAGTTAAATATACCTATATATAACAATTGCTAAAGCAATTATTACTTACCTTAAATAATGCAATAACAATCTTTTCTATTACTTTTATAAAGATTTTAATAAGTAAACCGCTAATATATTTAACGCTATTCTCTCTAACCTACGCTATAACCTTAAGCAAATCCTTTATTAAAATAAAGTTTACACTAAGCAAAATAACGCTTTTATTAAACTATATTTAATAATCTTTACTACCTATAAAAAGCCCCTTAAGTAAGACCTAGTTAAGCTTTATAACTAAAAACTTAACCTAAGGTTACGCATCTATAAATAACAGCAAAGCATCTTGCTATTAAAACTTCTTTAACCTTTACAATAAAAAAAAGCACCTTAGCAAAAGCCTTAAATTTATTAAAAAAAACCTTGGCAAAAACAACTAAATAATATATAATAAACTATTAAAAAACCCTTAACATACTCCTAAATTAAAAAAGCTTTAGAGAGTAGCTTGCAACAAAGCCCCTTGCTACTATTGCCTTCGTTACAACCACAACAAAACCCCTCACAATCGCCATCCCTACTATATATACAATAAACTATACAACGCCTACAATAAAACCCCTCAAAAGTGCCCTCTTAATCACACCTATAATAAAACCCCTTAAAATTACCTCTAAAACAAAGCCCCTCTGCATTAGTTCTAATAAACCATATAACAAAACCACAATCATTGCCCCTTAACCATCTATATATATTATATAATACCCCGTTCCCAATACCAAAACCACTTATACACTATTACAATCCCCAGCAATACAACCTATACAAAACCCTTCCTCTATTTAAGTACCTAAACAACCATATTAACATTCAAACCTTAACCAGCTTCACAAAAATATATAGCTTAGATTAAAAGTATATAAGCAAGCTATACAACTTACTAAATAATAAGCTTAAAACCTTTTTTAATCTTTGCTAATATACTCAAATCAAACCTAGCTAATTTTACGCTATTTTTCTAAAGATTTTAACTAACTACGCTTAATAGTTTTATAAAAGCTATATTACCCATTTTAATACATTTATAAAAGCCTATATTAAAATTAAACAGCATTTTAATACAAAAGTTAACTATCTTTATTATTATATAAACTAAACCTTAATAACCTTTAATAAAATTAGGCAGTAAAATAAAGAAAAAAACCTTTACAAAGTTTTTAAAATCTTGCTTAACAAGCTATAACTATGCTAACGTACTTTAAAACTAAATTATACAAGCAAATAAGCACTTAAAACTATAATAATCAAAGCTTACTATAAAATATATAAACTTAAATATGCTTTTTTTAAGCCTATCGTTATCTGCAAAAAGCTATTTTCTAACCTATGCTCCTTAATCAAAACCTACCTCGCCCATAGTCCACAATAGCAACTAACCGCTAATAAAACAAATAACTAATATTATTTAAACCATTATTATAGTAATAATCATAGTAAAGGTAAAAGCTTTCACAGCAATTCTTATAGCGGCTTTTGTCTGTGTAACGGCTTTCAAGGCTATAGTAGCAACTACTATAACAACCGCCCTCTCTAGCGGCATACGCTATAAAAGAAAAAGTATTATATATATAGCAAAAAAGGTTATTAATTAATAAAACACTCCTAAGAGAAACGCAACCAATCACGTAACTAATTTATTGCCAACTACTAGTTTAACAACAATAACCTTAACAGCTTTAAAACGTATTTAGCAAGTTATAAAGGTGATAAAGCAGACTAAATATAGCTGGAAAACAAGATTAACAACGATAATAAAGACTACAAAGAAAAGACTAAAGCCTTTACTTAGCTTGCAAACCAAAGCTTTCTATACTGCCTTACTAACAACAATATTTATTTTGCTAATAGCCTTAATATAAATGCTATGCAATTCTTTATCAAAAACCACTATACCTAGTTACAATTCCAAGGCATACTACCCAATATAAGTGCCGCAAAGGTATCTATAGCTGGAAAAAAGCAATTCCTTGCCCTATAATAAAAAGACCCTTTTATCCAGCTTAATAAGTCAACAGCAAAACAAGCCTTAATTAAATTTAGCAAAAGATTAATAATAAACTTAATTAAAATTGTCGCCATTAACACTTTAATTAAGCGCATCAACTTTTATATATTAAACACTCTAACGCCCTTTTTACTTTGCTTTGCAAATATAAACTAACTATATATTTAATTTAACAATCTAATAAACTAACTTATCTATAACAACAAGACTATCCCCGTTATATGCAAATAGAGCCACTTATGGTTTTTTCTAAGTAAAAAGAAATAAGCAGGCGTTTTTTTTACAAAAACAAAGCTACGACGCCTCTATCATCGCTTTAGCCACCCAGCAATATACCAACTTTACTAGCTGCTTAAGAAGGCTGGTTATAATAACGTTAATAAAAATATACTATAATTAATTAAAAAGTTTTGTCACTATTGCCAATTGCATAATAATACCCCCTAACACTTTAAGTTTACCCTGAAAAACAATTGCAAGTTTAATTATAAGATCTTTGCAAACGTTATATATCTTAAAAATCGCCCCATTCTTTACGTTCTAGACTTTTTAATAACTTTCTACAGCAGCCGTTTTCTTCCATCTTTATTAGCCAAAAACACTTAGGAAGCCCTACGCTTACTATAAATTAATATCTATCAAAAACCTCTCAATATAATTATATACAACATTAACACTAATTTTGCCTCTACAAAGTTTAGATTAAAAGCTAGGCTAATAAAAATTACATATAAATAAATCTTTGTTAAAGCCCACTAGTTAATTAACAAGCTAAAACAATACTACGCTCTACTCTAACAAGCCTTTAATATCTTATACAATAAGCTTTATAATATAACGTTTAACAAAGCAATCTTGCAAATAGCCCTTAAAGCCGTCAATAATACCATTAAGCTCTATAAACTCATTTTTACCCTCTTTGTTTTTAGCGCATACCCTTATATAACAACTAATTTAGCCTTATCGCCATCAACTATTAAAAGAGCTAAAGCAATATAAAAGGCTATAAAAACATTACACAAAGCAGCAGCTAAGCGCTAAGTAAAAGGCGTTCTTAACACTTAAAATAAATTATCTACTATAAACATACTTAAACTTCTACTTTAAAATAAGGTATAGGTTTAGCGAGAAAAAAACAGCTAGCAAAAGCTTTACAAAATCGCAGCTATCAATAGTTACAATGTTACCCTTAAAATGCCTAACAAGCCTACTACCTTTAAATCAACTATCCTCTAACCCTATTATCATAACTCTAATACCTCCACTCCTTCTCTTCCCCCAACAACTACTTATCACAACCCTAATACTAACGCTCCTCCTCTTTCTCCAACAACCAATAATAAAAACTACCAACCCTTCAACAACGCCGCTAATACTATTAATGCCATTAGCAATATAATTATAATTGCTATAAAGCCTAAGCAAAAAAAACAACCTCTCGGCTTAAAAAACAAGCCAGCTAGCGCCTTCCTAACAAGGAAAGAAAAGAACAACTATAACCTTATTATTAAGTTAAAAAACAATAGCATTATAACAATCCTAAGCGAGCCGTTTAAAGCGTTTAACGCCTAAAAAGTAAACAACCTTATCAGCCATAGCATCTTTAGCTTTAAACGCTATAGCAAAGCTAAGCATAATAGCTACTACATCTTTAAGGCCTATATAGTATAGGAAATCAAGGGCAAGACCACCAAGCCCTATAAAAAGTCACGCCTAGTTATACAAGGCTATAATAACAAAAAAAAAGCGTCTATTCTAACACAGTCTCCTACGATTCAACATACTAGCTAACAGTTAATTTTAGCCCTTACGCCGTCACTATTGCAAGGCGACATAACGCTATTATTACGCAACATTACCTAAGCATACCCACAGTCACAGATTAAACTTATATATATTATATTAGCTGCTATTTTAGCTGCTCTATAAACTAAATATCTTTGGAATATTATTATTAAAGTAATTAAGCTACTTTACAACATTGCCAAAGCAAGCATTTACTAATTTGCTACATACTAAAGCTATTATTAAGAAAAGCTTAATATATTAACCTTAACCTATAACCCATGCCTTTTAATTACCAACAAACCTTTAAAGACTTTTAGCCTCATTAATATACAAACTAACAATACCCTTATCTTAGCTATATTAGCTTTTTTAACATTAAAAGACCAAAAGTTGCAAAAGGCCTAGTTTAAGGCCAAAGCTAAAATCTTCCTTTCCCTTAGTACTGCTTTAGATTTTAATAGCGCTACGTTAACAATAAACAAAACTAAGCTAAACCTAAAGCAAAAGGGTTAAGGCACTAAAATCATTTCTATTAATCTTAAGTCAGCTAACTAAGCCCAACAATATATAGAGCAATGCGCCTATAATGCTTATATTACTTTAATTTGCCAACCAAAGGCCTTTTTTAACCTATCTATTGCTGCCTAGATTTAAAACTCTAATAAAGGTAACTATATAAAGCTTAATAATTGCTTATAGTAGCAATTTAGTAACCTATTAAAAGGGCTATGATATATTCCCCTTAATTTAGCAACAGCTAAGCTCTTTGCATTTGCCAACGGCTCTCTAGCCAACAACAAAGATTTAAGCTCTTAGATTAGGTTTATTCTAGCAATTAGAAATAAGATTAATACTAACGATTAATTTACGTTAATAAGAAACCTTATACACTAAAGTTCTACTAAGTATAAAAAGGTTACTTAAAGCTCTTTAGCGTTAGAGATTTATAAAACCATTAATGCTTTTAATATTAATCTCTTAATAAAAACAACGCTCCGCCTAATAACCAATAAACTCAGCCTTTCTACAATGCCCCTAATCGTTTATATAAACTTATATTCTTTGTACAAATGCTTAGTTAAATTAAGTACAACCAGAGAAAAAAGGCTGATGATTAATATAATAGCTCTACATCAATTATATAAACGGCGCAAGATCACAAAAGTATAATAGGTTAATAGCAACAATAACCCCGCCAACGCCATAACAAAAGCTACACTAAATAAAGCGCTAAAACGCCTAGTTAACAATAATAAGTTAACAATATAAGTAAAAGATTTTATTCAAAGGCCTACAAACTAGGCAATAAATATATTTCCTTTATATAATACAACTATTACTTATTTTTTTCTTATTTAGGCAATTAGTTGCCTATAGCTTAAGTTTTAAACTAATCTTTTAAAGCATACAACGAAGGTTTATGAGCCAATATAAAAGACTGCCAGTATAGGTTAATAACTATAGCAATAGCCTAATCCGCCTTAGACCGGAGGCATACGGCCACCAAAAGAAACTAGCTAGCCAAATGGCTAGCTGGGCCGATACGGCCCAACGGCAATTGGAAGGGACCGTACGCGTGTACGCCTAATCCCTTTGGCGTACGACGATAGTTTCCCTTCTGTTCCTTCTGCCAGACATTATCAACAACAATAGCAAATACACTCGTTTTCACCCCCCATTCAGACCTCTTCGTATACGGAGATTGACTTACCAACAAGCTTGCTGTATTTAGTCAGACGTTGGAACGGGCCTTGCCTGGTTACAACATGGCTTTGATCATAAATGTACAATGTCGATGGGACCTGTGACGCAATGGTCGAGGCCGAAGTAATCTCTTCACTGTTGCCAGTGTGGGTGTTGTGCTCACAGCACCACAAATATGTTGACATCCTCTGTTGGAACGTCACCACGTTTGCAATGGTATATGTATAAGTGTACCAGCCGTATTATCTCGATATGCTGCACGCGGGCGCGACCCGTCTCAACTTTGAACGAGGGTGGACGTCCAAGGCTGTAGGCCAAACGCGGAGTTGCCACTTGCCAGCAAAACCCGCGATTCTCCAGGATCTGATCAGACAAGTGAGGGTCCCCTGCCAGGCATCTGCGCGCTCCTTCGGGTGCTCCTACTACTGCGAGGTTTCGTAGGATCCGAAACACGATGAAGCCAGGCGAAGGCTGGACGCACTTGGACAGCCTGGCCAGATTGATCGATTGATGCGGACCAGACTAAACCTCCACGGGCATCGGACCTCGGGTGGTCGTGAACCTTGGAGCGCAAGGAAGACTCGTCGAAGGCCATGCGTTGTGTGAGTTCGTATGAAGTCAGAGTTCTCCCGATCTCTGGGACAAGACCACAAGCCGGCTGCGTAATGCAGAGTCCAAGAGATGCCTAGAAATGTCATAGTCGTCCAAACCACGAGACAATTGGGGAATCATCCGAAGGTGACCATCGCGGGTCTTGGCAAGCCGAGACCAGCTCTGTTTCGCCCATACCATGCCCGGCCAAGAGTTTCTCGAATCGCATCTCGCTGTCATTTGAAGCTTGGCTGCCGAAAGGAATTTGATCTCGTCGTCGAGTCGTCGTCGAGACGTCGTCGAGAGCATCCCATGGGATTCGAGATGGGCTCAAACGCCCTTGCGGCGTGCGCAGTTCTAGGTCGCGATAGGCTTAGCGGTACTTCACAAGGGGGGAGGGAGTATTAATATAGGGCAGCAGGAATCCCACTCCAGATTTTGGGTCCAATTTTCGATTGTTTGCCACTTGCGTGTAAATATCGGGTGTCCAGATAATCTGTGTATATTCCTTTCTAGAGCAGTGCTCTTATTGTCGTTGATCGAAATTTCCATTCAAGATGCGTTCCTTCGTTATCGCCACCCTGGCCGTCTTGGCCGTCAATGCGGCTCCTCTCAACCCGGACCTCGACGCCAACAAGGCCCTGTCCGACCTCCAGGCGAACAGCCCTGAGGATGCCAGTGCCGTCCAGATGGTCGCACCAGATAGCCAGGATGTCAACTCTGCCCTCAACGATCTCCAGAACAACAGCCCTGCAGATGCCACCGCTGCCACCCAGGGGCTCGGCAGGCGTGACGACGAAGTCAACAGCATCCTCGCAGCCCTGCAGGCGAACAGCCCCGACGACGCCACTGCTGCCGCGGGCGCCGTCGAGCCCGACGAGAAGAAGAAGCGTGACGACGAGGTCAACAGCATCATGGCCGCCCTCCAGGCCAACAGCCCCGACGATGCCTCCGCGGCCGCGTCCGCTGTTGAGCCCGATGACAAGAAGCGGGACGACGAGGTCAACAGTATCATGGCCGCCCTCCAGGCCAACAGCCCCGACGATGCCTCCGCGGCCGCGTCCGCTGTTGAGCCCGATGACAAGAAGCGGGACGATGAGACCAACAGCATTTTGGCCGCCCTGCAGGCCAACTCGCCTGATGATGCCGCGGCCGCCTCGCAGGCTGTGGAGCCCGATGACAAGAAGCGGGACGATGAGACGAACAGCATTTTGGCCGCCCTGCAGGCCAACTCGCCTGATGATGCCGCGGCCGCTTCGCAGGCTGTGGAGCCCGACGACAAGAAGCGCGACGATGAGACGAACAGCATTTTGGCCGCACTGCAGGCCAACTCTCCTGATGACGCTGCGGCTGCCGCGGACGCCGTTGAGCCTGATGAGTGAAGCATTACCTAGGTAGACAGCAGCTGGTTATCATAACTGTGCGACAGGTCAAATTCTTTCCCGAGATGCTGAATGAAGCGTAACATAAGGAGTGGACGGTGTCTTATATACATGGGGTGGCTAGGATCGACTTGTACATAGGCTTGGAGGTTCGGAACTCAGGTGGACCAAATGTACATATTACATTAAACCGCTCTGATCCATATGCCCCCCCCCCCCCAGAAGCATGCCTCTCTGCCTTGTGTGACTCTTGTGGGTATCTGTCTCCGCTTCGCACAGGATTTTGGCTCTCTTGCACAACGTCCGTTCGCGTCTCATTCATCCTTGGACTGGAGAGATATGTCCCATCTCGCTTTCATGTTGGCGGTGATGCTCTTCGTCGCAGACTTTTCCGAGATTACGCCAAACATCATGTATTGTAGGTGATGTGACCAGTGAGGCCACATCTCCCTCCAGCCTCTCCCGATGGCCCCTTCTGCCTTGTGGACCACATTTCGCCCGAATTGCTCCCAGTCCGGGGTTGTGTCAAGCAGAGGTATGCCGGTGTTGGCCTGGGACTTGACGTCGCCTGATATGACGCTCAAGACATCAATGTGGCTGGTCCTGGGGTCTGCCTCCAGCTCGCGCGACAGGCCTTTGCTGAAGCTCGAGTTGAATGCCTTTGCCGCCGAGTAGACGACGCAGTACGGCATCCCGACCATGGCTGCCGACCCGATGTTCAGAACCAACGATCTCCTGTGCGTGCCAAAGGACATGCCGCGCTCGTCGGTCCCGGCGCCTCTGTGCGTCAGCACCGGCAGCATCAAGGCCGTCAGGCGGGCGGGGAACCGAGAGTTGACCGCGACGGTGTTGTCGATGTCGTCGGGCGAGTACGTGGACAGCTCGCGGAGCGGCCGCGGCGGCGCGATCGGCACGGCGCCGGCGCTGTTGACCAGGATCGACACGCGCAGCTCCCGGTCCACGACCGCCTCGCGGAGCTTCTCCTCCATCTCCTCCGGCGTGGCGGTCACCGCGTCCATGGCGATGGTCTTGACGTACTCGTCCGCCGGTACCTCGTCTGCGTCTGCATCTTCCGGCACCACCAGCGCCTCGCGCAGCGTGGCGGCGGCGGAGGCCAGCCTGTCGTGGTCGCGTCCTAGGATGATGACGCCAAACCCCTGGCGGACGAGGGCCTTGGCGACGCCCAGGCCGATGTCTCCGCTGCCGCCGGTGATGAGCGCATACGTCGGCTTCGGGCCGCGTCGCCTGTAGCCCTGCAGAGGCTTGCCCGGTGTCGCGAGGTGGAAGAAGAGCACGTCTATGGCGCGCTCGGCGACGTAGAGCACGGCCAGGATGCCGATCAGTGCGAAGACGTGCAGTGGCTCAAATCTATGGCTGATGCCTCCGGCGGCGGACTTGACCCGTGCCGCCACGCGTGGGAAAAACGAGATCTCAGAGAGTGCCATTGCCAGTGAGCCCGCATGCGAACCGGGCTGAGGCTCAAGAGACGTCTCGGTCAGACCATGTGCTCGGAGGCTGACTGACGTACGCGGCGAGTTGATGTTGAGATAAGGTTTGCTGCCGGACGGATTGCAGCTGGGCGCGTGTCTGCCCCTTTGTTCTCCTGCAGGCTGACAAGAGTGGATTCAACTTGCATGCAGGACGACAGGGGGCGGGGGGGCACTGTCTCACGCCTTGCAGCCACGCGAGGGTCACTGGTATTCTCTTCACTCAGACATGATTGTGCATGAGCACAATGTGCTGTGAAGATCTGGTTGATCATTCAACTGGATATTCCATGTATGGTGTTTGCCTCTCGCCTCGCGCCTCGGGCGGCCATGACACATGGTCAGGCTCCCAGCATCACCTATCGCCGGCCCATCATTCCTCCGGCTTTCCTCTTTCCCTCATGCCGCGGGCGGCCATGACCTGTGGTCAGACTCTCAGAATCACCTCTCACTGTTCCAAAAATTCCTGCGGCTTTCGTTTTCCCCCTCGAGCTATGGGCGGCCGCCGGCCATGACTTGTGATCAGGCTCTCAGTATCACCTCTTGCTGGCCCGTCAGTCCTCCAACTCACATTGCGTGTTATCTGGAGGTATTAGCTCCCGTATTTCTTGATAGAATCTCTGCCATGCAGCTGACAACTTGCTTACCTTACCAACTTTGCGACTGTTGCAGCTCTCTCCACTGCAAGGAATTGAACCGAATGTTTGTCCTTTTGGCGAGCTGACAGAAATGTGCCACTTGCATGTGCTAGGGTGCAGCATTGTCGTCTGTCCCACCCTGTGAATCACTCATCACTGCTCAGGCCATCAAAGTTGTTCTCGCTGACGATGCTTCTCCAAGTCTCTGCAGACTTGATCAGCTCGCTACACCAGCCGTCCAAGCCGTGACTGCATGATCCCTGGTCAAGCACCTCTTCCAGATGGGTGGTATTGATATCCTCGTCGTCCTCGGCTTGATCAGCGAGCCTGAAGATTACACGAAGCAACCGCAGCTTTTCGAGCTGTTCGTATACGTCTGTGTCAATGACAGCGAAACGCTCTGAGGCCCACTTCAGGATTTGGCGGCCAGGGGCGCTGACGTCCTCGTCCTCGTCAGCCGCAATGATGTGGGCCATGATTTTGGTCGTCTTCTCTATACAATCCAACTGATCATCCTTGGATTGTTTCCAACGCCGGTCCAGACGCATGCGCAATGTGTCTTCCAGAGCTTCCAAGTGACATCTTGTCACCCTGGCGCCTGCAGCAAGCAGGACCTCAACATCTTCAGCAGTGCCTTCGGAGATGACCTCGTAAAGCGGTGGCTTCATGCTGCAATCCATTGTGTCAGGTTGGTCGTGAGGGTCGTAGTTGACATCTACACCCCTCCTGATTAGCTCTCGTAGGATGTCGGTACGGTCTCTGGGTTCAGTGTCTGAACTGTCTTCCGAAAAGAGAGCTTGGATTGGGATTGGGCGCCAGGCCTCGGAGGCGTTGTTGGGGATGTAGTCCTTATCGATTCGGGCGCCAGCTTCCAGTAGCGTCCAGATCTGCTCGGCGTGGCCCATATATAGAGCCTCGTGGAGGTAGCTCTCTGGCCAGCCTGGTCCAGGACCGTTTATTTCGAGGCCCAAGTCGACCAGCTTCTTGAACATGATCGGGCGCTCCACAGTCGCACAGATGAAGCTGTCCTCCCCGACGAGGGTGGTATCGTTCAGGTCCACATCCCGATGGAGAACAAGGTATGTCAGTACGTCTTCCAAGCCCCACTCCAAGGCATCCAAGATGACATGCTTCTGCCTGCGGGTCTTGTGGTCTGTGTACTCGTGGCAGATACCATGGGCGAGAAGCTCAATGGCGGTCTCCTCGTCACGGTTACACATGGCACCGTGAAGAGCAGTAGTGCGGTAAATATTGCATGGACAGTTGCAGTCGTTCCTGCCAAATGAGTTGATTTCAGCACCGTGCTCCACGAGCCAGGTGATCATGGACAGCCTCCCAGCGCCTGCCGCCACGTGCAGAGGATTCTGTTCATCTGTGCCTTCGAGGTTCAGGCCGAAGGATAGCGCCCTCTCGAGTCCAGGAATGGAACAGATCTCGGCGGCACGGACAACCGCATGAGATTTGTCTCTGTCTCTGCTGCGCTCGTACAGGATGGGGTTCGCGAACTCGTAGAGGCTGCGGCATGTGAGGGTGAGGGCGCGAAGGTCTCGATAGTCGAGGACTGGGGCAATTTCCTGCCATTGCAAGGGAGCTCTGCGCACAACGGTCTCACAAAGGAGGATGTTGTCCAAGACCTCGCTTGGCACGCTCAGGAGCTTTGAGTTTTGCGACATCTTGTAGGTAGACGTCGAGAGATTGGTGGCGAGGCTGGGGAGAATCAGTCGCTTGGGCTGCCTCTTTGGAAGGGAGGAAGTCGGCGATGTAGATGGTGGAGTGTAAGGTGGAAGAGCTTTGATTGTCAGTCAGCTTTTGGAAGGGAAGACCACCTTCTGACGAGGAAGCAGCCTGAAGAAAGGGGAACTGACTGACTTGCTGAGATGAATGGTGGGGAGAGAGGAGAGTACTTTGGGAGCGAGCAGAAGGCACTCGGCACAAGGCGAAAGGCAGTGATACAGTGATACTATAGCGTAAGAGGCTTAGCGGGACGCTAAGGAACCCTAAGCGAGCAAGGCTGATTTGCCAGGGTACAGAACAGGCAGGAGGTGGATGAGAGGACTCAGCCTTGCTGTCTTGCTTACCGCCGTGCCCACTCTCACATGGCCGTGCGTCGCGTCACCAGAGCTGAGGGTAGGTACAAATGGTGGACAGGTGGAGTAGCAAGGACAGTAATGAAAAACAGCTCTTGCTATATAATGAACTAGGTGCTCATGTGTAAAGGTACAGAATCAATGCTCTGAAGATGATGCTAGGCTGGCCGTATCAGGCCATGAACCAGGAAGAAGGCTTTGCGATTAGTCCTCGATATACACCACCTCAACAACCAACCTTTTAGAAGTCGTTGGAGTTAAAATCATCTGGATGATACCAATACACGTTGTCATTGACAAGATGGATGAAAAGAATCACAGGATATTCTACATTAAAGGACCAAGCACAGCATGGAGCAGATTCCAGAAAAGACACCTAGAAACTCTGTCTGCAATTGCCAATTCGACTGATGAAGATGTCTCTGATAGAAGAAAAGTGAAGAGGAGCATGGTGTCTATCTATGAACTACGCAAGTACCTAGGTATACAAACTCTTGTGTCCTCCGTTATTCATGCAAAGATCAACATTGCGAGAGGCATCACAAAAACAGCACCAAGCAAGACAAATATGCACACATGCATTCTGCCTGTCCTCAGACCCCCAATCCGCCACATAACGCTACCTAGGTAGTGGTTAGAATATTCCCATTGAAGCTCATGAAAATCATGATTGTTGCAACTTGCTTGCAAACACATACACACATACACACAATCACACACACACACACACACACACACAGACCACAACAAAGAACATAATTTCACGCAAAATGTGCCAATCCTCAGTCTCCCATCGTGGCTCATGCTGGCATCGATTGTTTGCCAGAGTAGAGGAAGGGGTCCACGGTGCCAATCCTTGCAGATGGGATCTGTAAATGTTGAAACAATTATTCTCATGTTGGATCTAGTTCGTATATCTATGTGACCAAGTCTATGGGTATCTCATCATTATGATCCAAGTGTGTTGGCGATCTCGTCCGCCGTAAGGTACCGACCCACCGCCTGCATATCCGCCACTGTAGCGTTCCTTTGTGCCTCCGTTCCGTAGTAATTGGGCGTCTGAATATACCTCACACCACGAATCTTGGGGATATCGACGGTCTCCTCGCGATAGGCCCGGCCCAGACCACCGCCCTCCAGCGTATTCAAGGGCGGGAAGAATGGTCTCTCGTTCGGCGCGTACTGGTACTGCATGCACGTGTCAAACTGGACCTTTTCAAAGTTTTCGAAAAACGTGTCGAAGGACGGATCCAGCGCCTGCACCAGCGAGTAGAGCGTCGTCGTCTCGTTCGGCTTCAGCTGGGCCCACGGGTCGCGGCAGCGCTCCTGCTCGCAGGACTTGGTCACCATGAGCAGCGCGTTGAGCCGGTTGACGACGCGCTGGTGGGCCTCGCTGATGTTGTCGCCCCGCGCCAGGTTCGTCAGCTCGTAGGGGTCCTCCACGATGTCGTACAGCTCCTTCTGCCCGTTGCACCACACGGCGTACGCCCAGTTCTGCTCGTCGCCCACGATGCGGATCGTCTTGTACGTGTTGTTGTAGAAGCTGCCGCCCAGCTCGGGGCCCGAGGGCGCCTCGATGCCCACCAGGCCCCAGTACTCGATGTTGATGCTCTCGCGCGAGTTGCCCTGGCCCGCGTGCGCGGCGTCGTTGATGCGGGGGTGGTGCCACTGGTCCAGGAGGCTGCGGCCGTCGAAGAAGGCGGGCCACTCGGACTCGGGCAGGCCGGCGATGCTGAGGAAGGTCGGCGCGAGGTCGAGGTGGACGCTGGGCAGCGTGGAGACGACGCCCGCGGGGACGTCGGGCCCGCGCACGACGAACGGAATGTTGGTGTCTTCGTTGTAGAAGAGAGACTTTCCTCCGGGGACTCGATGCTGGCCGAGATGGTACCCGTTGTCCGACGAGAAGATGACTGTTTTGAGGGTCAGCGTCATCCAACCAGAGTTGGGTCAACTATTATGGGTGAAGTGAAAAGGACATACTGTAGGTGTTATCGATGACACCCTTCTCCTCGAGCTTTGCAATAACGTCTTCGATGATCTCGTCGACACCCTGCAAGGCCTGAAGTCGGGATTGGTACACGAAGTCCGCGAACCCAATGGCCGAGTCGTTCATGGGCTTCAGATACTGCAGCCATCCTGACTTGCCCTCTTGGTGCTCCGCAATAGGGTTGAAGTTTGGCGTCCGCGGTGCCGAGACATCGAGAAATTGATCCATGTGTCTCTTCAGGGGGATAGGCCTAGGGGGAAGACATCAGTATGATTTCCCCAGAACCTCGCAATCAAGATGAGGGTGGCTTACCTGCTCGACGGGTGGCCCTGTTCGTAGGCAACGTGGGGCGTGAACGGTGTGATGGTGAGGAACCAAGGGTCGGACTGGCTGGTCAGGTTGTCCAGCCGCTCGAGTCTAGGACGAAGTTCGTCAGCATACACATCCTATCCGTTATCACGTACTGTGGGAGACTCACGCCTTAAGCCGTGTAATATCGGTCTGATGCCAGCCAGGGTAGTAGGTTGGTGTGTCGCCTTCACCATCGTCAGCGTCCTGTTCTTTTCAATACTTCGACGAGGCATGAGACTCTACCATTTGTTGACCAGACGGGAACATTGTAGTCGTCTATGTATGGCTCGCACTAGAATTCAAACATCAGTATTGTTTCTGGGCCTTTCTCATGAAGTTGGACTCACCAGAGCATCAACATGATCCCAACCCTTCGGCGTAACATCGTAGTTGGAAAGACCATAACCGTTCATGACCTTGCCGACATCTGTTTTGAATCAGTACGACCGCTCGCCTTGGTTTTATTGTGTGAAAAGCCAACGTACACTCAGTTCGATATCCAGCCTGATTCATCCACATTGGCAGGTAGTCCTTGTCTTGTCCTGATAGAACCCATTTGTTATAGGCTCCACCAGGTGCCACCACGTTGGTGATATTAGTATTATCTGTATGCGATAGTGAGCGTCCGGTACAGCTAAATGTTTTAAAAATTACACGGGCGTGAATGCTCACGGATTTGCTGGCCTCTCAAAAGCGAAGAGCGCGCTGGACAGCACAGCGCTTGTGTGGTGTAGTGGTTGGTAAAGTTAGTCCCCTTGGCGACTAGTTCCCGCTGCAGGACAGACTGGTAGTCTGTCGAAAAGAGCCGCTTGTCCTGGTCATCTGTCATGATGAAGACGATGTTGTGCTGGGGGCCGGTGGCGTTTGTGGGCTTGCTCGACACGGCATCGGCATGCCGGGTGAGGAGGCCGGCCAACAGGCCCACGGTCAGGACGACGCCGGAGGAGAGCATTACGATTAGGGAGACGCGAAGGCACCGTTTTCGAGACGCGTCTGTTGTCTTGGGAGGGTCCGGCTGGGCTGCTGCTGCTGGAGGCTGCTGTTCCGAGCTGGAGTCGTCTGCCGGCTGGGGCTTGCCTCCGAAGAGCTGTGAGAATGTGCCATATTTAAACATTTTGGATGGCCTCAACTCGTGTGAGGCCGACTCCATCCTATGGCCCGTCTGTGCGGGAAAGTCTATCGCGGAAATGAAGATGGCCCGGTAGACGCGCGGTGTGTGTTTTGACGGTCGGCTCGGGCAGGTTACAGCACGCAATCCTGCAAGACCATGACGATAAAGTGGTGCAGTTCACCGTCGTGAGCACCGTTGGGAAAATATATATTGACGTTGTCTGCAGCCCCCATGTTGGATCGACTTACCCCCATGCAATACTCAGGAGATGTGGCCCGTGTGGATTGCTTTTATGGAGAAACAATCGTCACTGTCTTCTGTTTGTAGGCCCAGGCAGGCTGGCAGGCCAGGCCCTTCACAGCCTACCTGCGTGCCAACTAAAAATGTACCGGGGATCTCGCCGGAATTACCTTGCATAAGTCCAACGCCACCTTGGCAGACCTGACTGGCTTCTCGCAATCTGAGACGGTAGGGAGATCCTCGGCACTCCAACATGGATCTCCAAAGGGGTGGCCAGTCAGACTTTTCAGCTCGTGGGTTTGATCTCGTGAACGACATTAGCTTCATTCAAATCGTCGCAGTGTCGGCAGAAAGCTAAGGCAAGATCGTCCCCTCTGGAGTTGAGACGAACCGGAGGATCTGTTTACGAAAGCAGCAGACAGGAACGGCACCCACCCCTCCACGGCATTAACTACTGTGATAGGCTTGCATATGCGCCTCTGTCGATCTGCCGACTTCCTGTATCCCTGCTGGACCAGCAGTGCTGGTCTGGCCTCGGTCTTATTTCTTCCCTTCGACCTGCGCGTCTTCCAACGAAACGCACATCATCACATGCGGCTCAACACATCGTTGCGAAGTAATCGTCGTCGACCTAAAAGAGGCGGTCGGGCCGTCCATTGTGACATGCCCGATTGTCCCGCATGCTGTTGATCCTCATGACGGAGTATATAGATGCCATGCGGAGCGGGAAGCACGCAAGGCTCGGATGGGGTCTGATTGGGCCTCCTAACGGCACACCTGCAGAACTTGGCGGTGCATCTGATAGAGGCGCGAGTCGCTCCCTATGGGGTCTGTCTGGCACGCCATCTTCGGTGTCGCCAGACTTGCCCCCGTTACCCCCCATTTACCGCAATGCAAACGCCATTAGCGATGAGCAAGACACCTGGTCAGCGGCTCAAGGAAGTGGCGGGGTTCGTTCACTCCTATGCGGTTGTATATATCTATTTACCTTACGAGTATTGCAAAAGCCTGGAATCTAGGTACCTCATTGGGAAGCTGAGTTTTCGAGCAAACGTTTTTCCACTAGACTTATCAGCAAGCTTATCACCTCTTGCTGCATGTGCATGCGATAAGCTTGAGACTGTACCACAGTAAACAAAAGCCGAACTTTCAACACTGTGACTCGGCCGCAATCTATGCGATTCGGAGGCCCGTCCGCTCCATTGGCGGACTTCGGATCAGGCCCGCCTAAAGGAGCGGTATTGTCCGAGAGGCAAGGGAATGAATGCTTGAGCGGGAGGAGGTCTGGCTCGTCCTACCAGAAGCAAATCAAGATATTGGATGGAGACGGAGCGGGATGAAGCGAATCTGTACTGTGTACGTAGAGGTCTCCTCGGCACCCTGCCTGCGGCAGGCATCGACTTCGATTTGCAAGGCGTTAAAGTTCCCGAGAGTCTTGGCCTGGATTTGTTCGCCGCGACGACGACAAGGCGATGAGGATCTCGGGGCTTTCCATGACTGATGAGTGCGTACCAGGTAGCCGGGCCGTGGAGATCTTGCTTAGACCGCCTCTACGGTAGGGCTAGTCGTGTAGGGGGCTATCCTAGCACATGCTAAGCTTGAAGATCATCTCAGCTCGTACAACTCCCAGGGGGGGGGTTCAAACTTAACCCAGTCTGCGTTCCTTCCCCTGCTCCTCATCAACTTTATGTTCAGCTGTGAAGACTGCCAGCAGCCAAGACCAAGTTGTGTCCTCTTCTCATGGCCGAGTCAGCCTTTCTTTTCTTCTTATAGGGACACAATTCAGTCACATTTCCTGGTTGTCTACTATCTCGTACTTCGTACAGTGAACAGACCTCTCTCGTCACAGGTGCTTTTGATCTCGGCTTCTTTTGATCCGTGCATGCTGCACCTTACTGGGCAATTGCTCCTCACCATGGACGCCTCGCAAGGTTTGATTTCTACGCATGTGCTCACCATGACGCGACCACGATCGAGGGTCGATTGAAATGAGGTTTCAAGGCTCCTGCGGATATTAAGCAGGCTTCGGAAACTTAAGAGGCGTCGCTAAACTGACTCGAGGGCTGTGAACGGCAGCAACAAAACGGTGAGGACGATAAGACGTATCGAACGGAGTGCAATTTGTGGATTCGGAGTTTGTGCTTGATTATCAGATTTTATTGCTTCGTCAACGCGAAGTTGATATCCCCCGTCGAAGCACCACCGGGACATGTCGCAGTATAGGCCTGGCCACCCGCGCACGTAGCCTCCGCCGACTTGATGCACTGCTCCCACCTGCCCTTGGAGATGTTGATAGTGGCGCCCTCGCTGGTCGGGTTGAGGGTGAACTTGGCATCGCCGCTCGCACCGGTCGTAGAGGTAGGCGAACCCTGGCACTTCTCGATGGTTCCCGCGATGCCACCGCAGATCGCGAGGAGAGCGACGTTCTTGTTGTGCTCGTTGATGTTCCTGCGAAGTCGCGGGTTTAGTTTTGAGGCTTCTGGGGTCTTGAGGACGCGCGGAGGAGAAAGAGTGGAAAACATATAATGACATACGCATTGGCATCGGTGCACTTGATCCCGGTGGCGTCCACCCGCCGCTCGAGGGCAAAAGGGCTGGCGAGGGCGACGGAAGCCGCAGCCATAATTAAGAAGCTTTTGAAGTGCATCTTGGCTTTGTGGAGATTAATATGGTAAAACGAGTGACAAGAATAGCAGATTTGACTCAATTATGCAGCCTCACTTCCTTCCAGCCAGGGAAAGAAAGAAAAAGAAAAAAAAGTAATAGAACACTCAAGTTAGAAGAACGGGAGTGCAGCCGGATGATCGTCTCAAGACCAGCTGCAAGCATTACGGGACGGAACCAAACATGCGCACATCTCGTCTTCTTTATAGACCATGATGAAGCAGCTTGTCTGCCCTCACGTTCCATCGTGTAGGGCGGTGAAACTTGATGGAGCAGCCACTTGCGGCTCTGTTGTCTCATGTGGTTTAAGGTTGTAAGATGGATCAAGAGCCTAAACTAGAGATGGGACGATGCGGCAGACCCCTGCGAGAATCTGGAGACACGCTGTGAGCGTGAGTCGTTAGCCGCCAACAAACCCTGCTAGGCGTGCTAAGGGAACAGGTGAAGTTCAGATGATGGCGCCGGCAAGACGAGACGACAGCGCGCTTGTCTGGGATATTCCCTTTGTTGGGGACCGCCCTGTTGGTGGATACTGTACGGAGGTGCTCAATGCATCGAAAGGGATAAAACGAGAGCTTCTCGCTCGGGATACTACCTACTACATGACTCTGGCGAGTCGCAACCACATCTGAGCAGGATTTATGAAGCGTAACTACTGCGGCCCAAGAGAAGAAACATGATCAGTGTATCTCTATCGCTAGGAGCAGGTTTGACTAAACCTTCTCTCACGAGCACAAAATTTATCGGCCGTGTCCCCAAGCGCAAGCGCGGGAAGATGCGTGCGCTTGGCGCTTAGGAAGGAGGTTTAAAAGCCACACGCTCTTCAGACAGAACCAAAGTGCACAGCTGCTCGCCGCGCTTAGATAGCATAGATAGCGAGTAATAACATGTATCATGTCCTCCAGTGGCGACGTTGGCGACCGACCTCCGTTAGCGCTCGGTTCACCGTTCGAAAGACAGCCGAGGATCCGTGAATCGATGGATGCACGCGCACGCGCTCGCGCACAGACATGGACTGGCAGTGACAACTTGACCGAAGGCGGCCCTGCATGCGCTCGTCTTTTATCATCGACGCCGGCCGCCCGTCTCCCTCTCAGACCAACCAGAGCATATCTCGTCATCCGATCGATCCCTCCAAAGATGATAGTCGAGCCCGGCACCGAGACGATCCTCGTCAACGGGAACATCTTCCAGGCCACTGGTTCCGGCGGCAAGGACCAGCAGGCCGCGTTTGCCTCGAGCCTGCTCATCGGCGCGGACGGGACCATCAAGCACGTCAACGCCTCTTCGGATCCCGAAGATGAAGTCATCCGCTCGGCCCGTGCCAGCGGCGCCGCGGTGCACGACCTCCAAGGCCGGACCGTCCTCCCGGGCTTCTTCGACGGGCACCTGCACCTGCTGCTGCTGGGCCTCTCGCTGAAGAAGGTCGACCTCGGGCCGTGCCAGGACCTGGACGACATCCGGCACACGATCAAGGGCTACGCGGCGGCGCACCCAGAGCTGCCGCGCATCTTCTGCAAGTCGTGGATGCACTCGCAGACGCCGGGCGATGGGGTCCACCACGGCATGCTCGACGACCTGGACCCACGGCCCATCTACATCGACACCAAGGACCTGCACAGCACGTGGTGCAACCAGGCGGGCATCGACGAGCTCAACGCAGGCCTCGGCATCGGCAACATGCCCGACCCGCCCGGGGGCACGATCCACAGGGACGCGGACGGCAAGCCCACGGGTCTTTTCGAGGAGGCCGTCGTGTTCACCATCATCTGGCCGTGGACGTCGCGCATATCTACGCTCGACGAGCGCGCCAGCGCCATCGAGGGCGCCGTCAACACGTTCAATGCCGAGGGCTATGTGGGCATGATAGACATGGCCATGAACGATGAAATCTGGGACAGTCTGCTCCTGCTGCGGGAGAGGAAGCCCGACCTGCCCGTCCGCATCGCGGCCTACTGGCTCCTCCGCCCCTCGGACGACGAGGCCGACATCGCGGCCCAGGTGGATTATGCCATCACCATGGCGCGAAAGTACAGCGCCACCACCAGCCCCGACATGAAGATCGTCGGGGTCAAGATCGTCTCGGACGGCATCGTCGACGCGTGCACGGCCGCCCTGTCCGAACCGTACACGCACTCGAGCGAAGGTGCCGAGCCCGTGTGGACCAAGTCGATGCTCCTGCCCGCCGTCGACCGGGCGAGCAGGGCGGGCCTCCAGGTCGCCATCCACGCCATCGGCGACCTCGCGGTCCGCAACGCCGTCGAGACCCTCGCCGAAGCCGTGCGGCCGGAACAGCGCCCCCGCATTGAACGTAGGCATCCCTTTCCTACTGTCACGGATCCCAAAGTTACTTTGTGCTCCGTTCCCGCATGCTAATAGTCTCCAGACCTTGAGCTCGCGTCGGCCGAGGACGCCGCGCGCCTGGGCCGGCTCGGCATCACGGCGTCCGTGCAGCCCGTGCACGCGGACCCGGCGATCCTGCGCGCGTGGCCGCGGCTCCTCGGCGAGCACCGGTGCGGGCGGGCGTTTGCGTAGGCACCCCATTTCTTGTTACGGATCCCAAAGCTTGCTTTGTGCTCCGTTCCCCGCAGGCTAACAGTCTCCAGGTACCGCGAGATGGCCGACGGCGGGGCGGTCCTCGCGCTGGGCAGCGACGCGCCCACCGCGCCGCACAGCCTGCCGGCCAACTGCTACGTGGCGACGAACCGGCGGAGCGCGAGGGAGCCGAGGCTGGAGACGGTGGTGAACCCGCAGTTCGCGCTGGGCCTGTGCGAGAGCGTCGTCGCGGGGACGCGGGGGAGCGCGAGGAGCTGCTTCATGGAGGGGACGACGGGGAGTATCGCGGAGGGGCTGAAGGCGGATCTGGCGGTGTTGGAGATGAAGTGGGACAGGGAGAGGTTGCTGGAGGCCAAGGTCGTGGAGACTTGGTTTGCAGGCCGCAAAGTGTACGATAACGGGGAGTGAGAAGACATTGTGTCCACTTGTGACAGATAGAGGAGAAGAGCATCACTGTCTCCATGAGACGGGCCTGCGGGTGCGGGTGCGGGTGTGCGCGTCCCGCAATATAGATATACTTGTACATAGCTGCACACTGACACCTCGTGGTGGTCTGGAACCGTTCGGAGGAGAGCATGATGGTACAAGATAGATACAGTACAATTGCACATAAACCTGGGATCATATGATCGTCAGCATAAGCAGTCCAGCTTTTATTCTTAGGGCTGTTAGAACGACCGAGATATCGAACCGTACCTGGCAGAGTCTCGTCGTCGCCCCAGGAGAGACACTTGTGGGACTTGTCATGTCGTTTGCACAACCTGGCGGATTCTATGGGCAGACTTATACATGGCACAAGATGAGCTTGCCCAGGTCGTAGTCGTCTTATCTAGGCCGCTTGGTATTTTTGAGAAGGCTCGAGCAAATAGTTCCAGGGAATTCCTCGGAGTCTCCGAAGACCAATCAGTGCTGTTGCATAGGACGAAGGTATTCGCATGCTTACATATGTACATGTAGGTAACTATGGTGGACTTCGAGGTAATAACCAAACACGCGGCAACCTTGAACATAGATTTCTTGGGGATGTCTGAAGAATCATGTAACTCTCTGCAGCGCTACGCGGTCGATTATTTGCTGCAGTCGTTCCTTGTCCCTCGCCCCGGCAATCAACGCACAGAAGCTGTGAACACAATCCACGTCTGGTCCCATATCGTACACATGGGACCAGCCCGTGATAACCAGGGCACCGCTGTTGATCTCCTCGCGGAACGCATGCTCAAATTGATCGCGATCGCCTCGCACAAATACGCAGGGATCTAACCAAGCAAGGGACATCCGATTGTTCTCCCAGAAATGATGCTTCATCATCCCTAGGGTAAGATCTCCTGTGTGCCTGATGTTCATATCGATAATGAGCTGGCGACCTGTCTCGTCTGTCATTATATCAACACCCATCGGGCCCCAGTATCCACGATCGTACACATAGGCCGCCACTTGATCGATGGTCTTCCCATAATGCTTGTCCAGCGCCTCCTGCTGCGAGTAGTCGACCAGTCCGCCAGCCCAGCAGTCGTCGTCGCCAATGACCTGGTCCACGCAGCTGATAAATATGGGCCTGCCTTTCCTAGTGATGAATATCGAAACGCCAAGTGCGGGCCCTGATACGAGTTCCTGGAGCAGAAGGCTAGGCGGTGTCTTGCTATCTCCCGTGGCAATATATGTCTGCAGCATCCACGGCAGCTCATCTCGCAGAACTTGTAGACACATTGCGCGCCGCTCCTCATTACGCACCATGAAGACCGCGTGGCTTCCTAGTCCGTGCGGCATCTTGACAACAAAAGGGACAGCTCGTGTCTCGATCGGCGCCAACATGCGAGCGACCTCTTGCTGCAGGTCCTCTTTCGAGACTGTTCTCCCTGGGACCAGCTTGCTGTCCATCACCTGTGTTGGCGGGCTAGGCAGATCCGAGAGTGCCAGGTTTCGTTTAGAAAGCAGGGCCCAGTGCGCATCTAGGTCGACCAGCGGTTCGTGGCCTTCGAGGAAGTCCATGGGCGTGACACACGCTTTCTTCTTTGGTAGCGCTGCGAACTCGCCCGCGTCTTCAACAAAGTGCAGCCTTGGGCGCTGCGGCTTCTCGATACTTGCGTACACACGCTCAGCATCAACCCTGTTTGTTGGAGCAGTGTCTATGTCGAACAGATGCAGGTCCATAGGTCCTGCCACGAAGGCAAAATACTGGGCCACAACACCACTAAGACAAATTGTGCCGTCAGCGACCTTTTCCGCACATACCATCACACATCATTCGAAAGCTTGAGCCACCCCCCCCCCCCACCCCCCAAGATGCAACAACCAGCGACCTCGCGCATCCCTCTCCCACCTGGCATTGAATCTGCACGGAGGCAAAGGAAAGCTTACAGGCAGCAAAGCGCCATAATGTCGGCTGGTCGTGATTGGTTCGCCATTCGTGGCGCCTGATAAGCATATTTGACTGACACTGGCAGACTCTTCGCAAGTTTGGTGGGATGAGGCACTGCATAGATCAGGGCCACCTCCTCGCTATTTCCCCCATCCAGCGAGTACAGGCTGGCAAGCGTCGGGTTGAGCGATACGGGCGGCGCCATGGCGAGAATGGCCAATAAGGCGCTGTCCGAGAGGTCGTTGGATGGGACACTGGAAACTCAGCTCTTTTGTTTATATATACCTACATATAGGTATCTTGTGTAGCCCGACCCGCCCGGAGCATCGAGTCATTTGCCCGTTCTTATCAAGACCACAATGCTCACTTGGGGCCCCGGAGGTGAGCTGACTCGTTAGCTCAGCGCCGGCGATGACCTCGCCGTCGTTTTACAGCGCCCGATTTAGATTCGCACGTTCGTTTCTGACGTGGGCTTGGCTTGTTTCCATATAGAGGTAAGCTTGTATCTCCAGGCTCGCTTCCACCGCTTGTGTCTAAACCTTACCGCCGCCGCATGGGACATTGTATGAACGATGAGAGCACTAACTTAGGTCGTTGGGGATTACATGTAACTCATATAGAAATACTCCCAATGAGGACATCACGCTTGACTAACTTGTACTGGGATTCTGGTGGCAGTCTCACAGTGATCACGCTACGAGATACAACAATGTGTTCATATAATGTTGTTTTCTACCGCACCTAATATAGTGAAGCTGTGTTCTCTGAGCTTAGCGTTGGCTCACGAGCAAACGCTAAAGTCCATAGGGCCGACCGATTGCGTATCAGTCGCCGTCGTCAACGGTCAATATTGCGTGTCCCAGAGCAGCTTTATGAGGACGTAAGAAGAGGTTGCTCCTTTGTAGACGGGATGATTTGAGCTGTGCTACACGTGATCTCAAGGAGCCCCATCCATCGATTATCCATCTCTGAGCGTACACTGCTTCAAAGTCAATGGATAATGTCAAACGCTTGAGTGCAAGCTCTTCGTTGTCTTTGTCCGCGTAGGAAAACACCATGGCATCGGTGGGTTGACCCCAGGCTCAATGTCGCGTCCATGAATTGGGAATACTGCACGGCGTGAGCCATGTACCCGGGGTTCAAAATTGCTCAAAATTCTATCAAAAATGATCCTTCAAGTCTCCGGGAAGTCGATTGAGTCGCCGTCGAAAATCTGTTATTCCAGCCTCGGGAGACTTATTCTCTTAAGGTTGGCTGCACGCGAAATCTTAGGTACTGGGTAGCTGTACAGTAAATGAATGGGTGACTGGAGGAAGTTTTTGGGTGATACAACTATTGCTGTTGGAAGTGTAGGTTGATAGCTATAGCAATAGCCCGGTCCGCCTCGGACCGGAGGCATACGGCCACCAGAAGAAACCAGCTGGCCAGATGGCTAGTTGGGCCGGTTTGGCCCAACGGCAATTAGAAGAAACCGTACGCGTATACGCCTAATCCCTTTAGCATACAACAATAATTTCCCTTCCATTCCTTCTACAAAACATCATCAACAACAACAGCAAATACACTCATTTTCACCCCTCATTTAAACCTCTTTATATACAAAGATTAACTTACTAACACTAATCAATAGTTAAATAATTAATTATAAATAACAAGGTAAAAAAAAAAATCTTATTTTAAAAACCGCTGCAATATTCTTTAAAAAAAGTATACCACTTATAATAATAAGCTTTATACTTTTAGCAAAAAACAATAAATAGCTTGCAAAGAAACTGTAGGTTTATAGCTGAAAGGAAGGACTGGGCCTACGTTTGCCCGATTAGAGAACCAGTCCGCCGCGGACCGGCGCTAGCCGGCTATGGCTAGTGCAGAACAAAAGGGGATATAAGCCACCTTCTATGGCCTTGTTTCTCAACGTAAATAGCCTCCCTTCCTTCTAACAACCACTAACAACGAATCAACTATATAACTAATAAGTATACAATTCCACTAAGTAAAACCCTACCAATACTAATTAGTAGTTAAATTAGTTAACTATAAACAGCAAGGTAAAAGAAACAGTTTACCTCTAAAGCAGTCCGCTAACAGCATACACGTTAAAATCTTATAAAAAAAGGTATTGTGCTAATTTTTATAACTAGCTTTTGTTTATACGTTATGCTTGCTAGGCGTTTTTAACGCAGAATAATATTACAAATAGCTTTACAATCCCTTTAACAATTATACCTAGCAATATATATATTACTACCTTTGTTACGCTTTAAAAACTAGTTCTTTTTGCAATAATAATAACCCTCTTAAATCTTACGATTTTTCTCTATTATATAGTTAAAATGCATTTGTTAAAACTTAAAAGATTATACTCTATTACCCCAGCAATTACCCCGCTATTTACCCTGCTATTTACCCATTTATATAAAAAACCCCTTTAAAAGTAAATAGAATATATAGGCTAAGTTTTCTCAGCGTTGCTTTCTTTTGCGTAGTTTTATTTTATACCTTTTAGCAATAATCTACTAATACACTAGACCCCTTTTCAATTAACCAATGACCTTTCTTACTTTTTTATATAGTTGTTAATAATGGCAAATAACAAAGGGTTTACCTAAGGGTTGGTCTCTGCCCCTAGCAACTTTATATACAAAGATCTTATAGAAGAAAGCTGAGTTGATAGGATTAATTAGTTTGTTATTGACCTAACTCTTTAGTTTGCCCCTTTTATAGTAGACTTAACTAATATATACTTAACAACCCTGGTTGCAAAAGCAATATATAATTATACTATTAAAAAGCTTTATAACGATAACCTCCTCTATGCCTTTTAAAAAAATTTTAATAGGTAGACTAAGGAGATGTTTAACGTAGTTAACTAAAGTTTCCGTCGCAAGTTAAAGAAATTTCTCTGCAAATAAGAAGTTTATACTAAAAAAAAGAAGAGTAAGATAAAACAATAGTTTATGGCCCTCCTTGCGATAAAAGACCTATTCCTTTAAAATAAAAAGGAGCTTAAAACAATTACCTTTGAGCCTAGCACCTACTTATTATTGCAACTATTTAAAGCGGCAAAAGCCCCTTTAACAAAGTCCGTTAAAAAGGCAATGAGATTACAATAACAACCTCCTCTCCTATTAAACTAACTTTTCCCTCCTTCCCTTTAATCAGATTAACCTATTCTTTAGACTTACAACCACCTTTCTTAACTAAGATAACCTCTTTATCTCAACTAAGCAACTATATTATTATCTATATAAAAGAAAGAGAATATTAGGGGATATAATAAACTAGCATATTAATGCAGATCTTTTAATTTACTTAAGGAATTTATTTATATATATATATAATAGGATTGATTATATCTAGCAATAAATGCACCTTTATCTTAAACCCCTTTCTTAAAGTATAACTTATATAAGACTCTCCCCCTTTGTCCCACTAGGAACAACCTAATTAACCTTAATTTATCTTTTTTTTTATAAAGATATAAGATTGCGAGAAAGCGTATATAGGTGAACTATATAATTTATTAGATGATAAGGTATAGATTTTCTTTAATATCTACTAGCATATAGGCATTGCTGCTAAGCAATTCTACGCTGTATTTCCTTATACCCTTATAGGTTAAGCTAAAACTTATTATATTTATTATATTAAGTGGTAGAATAGCTTTGCAATAGCATATTAAAAGATTAAAAAGCACTTTAATATAAAGGTAAACTATTATTATTATTATATTAATTAAACTTTTATAATGTTTATTAAGATAAGGCTATAGTTACTTAAAAAAAGTCTTTATAAGGTGCTCCAAGCCTTGCTTAATAAGCTGCAGCTATGCTAACGCGCTCTTAGCCCTAATTTCAAAGGTAAGAAAGCCTTAAGGACTATAATAATCTAGGCATGCTGCAGAGTATATAAACTTAAGCATGCTCTTTTTAAGCTAGTAGAAAAGTATAAGAAATTGTTTTTAAACTTGCGTTTATTAGTTAAAACCTACCTTAATTGTTTTTCTTTTTATTAAATAATTATTAATAAATTAAACAAAGAGCCTTATAACTAGTATTATTTAAATTGCTGTTATAATAATAATCGCAGTCAAGGCTCCTTTTATGGTAAAGGAGGCTTTTGTTTGTGTAGTGGCTATTGCGGCAGCGGCTATGGCAATAGCTATAACTTTGGCAACTGCAACTATAGCAACCGTAGTTAGGGTAATTATTATAGCAATTAAAAGAAAAAGTGTTACGTTTATAGCAAAAAAGATTGCTGGTCAATTAAATACTTAAATAATAAATGCCGCTAGGCAAGAGATTAATATATTGCTTAATATAAGTTTATAAGTACGTTGGCAAACAAGTTTGCAGTTTTTCTAGCAGACTATAAAAGATATAACTTTAACCAACAATAGCTATAAAATAACAATGATTATAAAAACTTTAGTAAAAATAATAAAAACAGCGCCGCCATTACCTAATACCTTATAGACTAAGCGTTCTTATATTATATAATAAGTAACAATGCTTTTAACTTTTCTAAAGCAAATACTTTAGCTACATAGTTCTTTATCAAAGATTGCTATTCTAAACTTTGTTTTTAAAGCGTTTTTTTTAATATAAGTGCTGCAAAAGTATTAACTACTAGTAAAAAGCAGTATATAGCCCTTTAACGTAAAAACTTATCTCTTTAGATTAATAAGGCAGCCGCTGGCCAAGCTTTTATTAAATTTAATAAAAGATTAACGATAACATCAATCAACACTATCTCTTTCTACACACCTATTAGAAAAATTACTTTCTATATTCTTAAAACCCCTACACCTTTCCTTCTCTGCCTCGCTAATATAAACTATTTAAAAATATATTTTAATAATATTATAAACAAGTTAATTAAAAGCAACAAAGCTTTTTTAATAGTCTGCAAATAAGGCCACTTATAATTCTTTTTAAGCAAAACAAAATAAATAGGAGCCTTCCTCTTAAAAGTCAAGTTACAACAGCTTTATCATCGTTTTAGCTACCTAGCAATGAGTTAGCTATACTAAATGCTAACAAAAGCAGAGCATAATAACATTAATGAAAAGGCATTGTAATTAATTAAAAAGTTTTACTACCATTGCTAAATAAACGGCTTAGCGCTATAATAATTTAAGTTTACATTATATAACAATTATAATTTCAACTATAAGATTTTGGTCAACGTAATATATTTAAATAGCTGCCCCGTTCTTTATATCATTAATGCCTCTATAGCCTTTCAAAGCGCATATTTTCTTTTATTTATATTAGCCAAAATCACATAAAAAGCCCTACACTAACTTTAGATTAACATCTACTAAAGCCTGCTAAATATTATTATATACAATGCTAGCATAAATTTTACCTTAACAAAGTTTAAAAACAAAGCTAGGCTAATAAGGGTTATATGTAAATAAATGCCTATAAAGGCATATTAGTTAATAAGTAAATTAAAGAGATATTATAGCCCCCTTTGCTAAATATTTAAAATTCTATACGCTAAACTAGCTAGCACTATATTTAACAATGCTATTTTATAAATAGCCGTTAAAGCTATCAACAATATAGCAGAACCTAACGGCTTAGTGCCTATACTCTTAGTCTTTAACGCCTACCTCTAAATTATAATAAACTCCGCTTTATCGCCTTTAACTCTTAAGTAGGCAAAGGCTATTTAAAAGGCTATAAAGGCTTTTTACAAAACATTGGCTAAGCGCTAAATAAATAATGCCCTTAACACTAAAAATAATTTTATAATAAATATAATATTATTTTTTCCCTTAAAAAGCAAAGTATATATATAGCAAAAAAAGGAAAGATAGCAAAGCCCCTATAAAATTACAGCCATCAACGATTATAACGTTACTTTAAACATAGTTAACAAACTCATTGTCTTTTAATCTACCCTCTTTTAACCATACTATTAAAACTATACAAACCCTAACCTTTTTTCTTCCCTTTAAAATAAAAATAATAAAGTTATTAACAACAACGCTAAAGCTGCCGCTAATAAAAAAATAACGCTTATGCCGCCCTAGCTATATAAGCAAAAATAGCTACTAAGCTCTAAAAACAAACTAAAGAAAAAGGTCGCCGCTTATATTACTGCTGCTGCCTATATTACAAAAAAGAAGAAAGGTAATTATAAACTAGCTGTTAAGCTATAAAATAATAGCATTATCACAGCGCTAAAACCCTTGTTTAAAAAGTTTAACATATATAAGGTAAAAGACCTTATTGGCTAAGGCGTCTTTAGCTTTAAGTAATATAACAAAGCTAAGCATAGCAGCTACTATATATTTAAGTTTTATATTATTTAGAAAATTAAAAGCAAAACCTCTAAGCCTTATAAAAAGTCTTGCCTCATTATTTAAAGCTATAACAATATAGCTAAAAAAGCCATCCTTATACAATCGCCCACAATTTAGCATATAAGCTAACGTTTGCTTTTTACCCTAGCATTTTTATTTTTAGGTTAAAAAATAACGCTTTTACTTTGTAATATTACATAAGCTTACCTATAATTATAGACAAAACTATTTTATATTATTTTAGCTATTATTCTAATTAAACTAAAACATAAATACCCTATTAAAATGATTATTTGGGTAATTAAACCGTTATATAGCATTGCTAAAGCAGAAGTATACTAATTTGCAACGTACTAAGGCTATTATTAAGAGAAGCTAGGTATAAAGATATTAACTTATAACCCGTGTCTTTTAATTATAAAGGGGCCATTATCATTGTTTAGTTTAGTAGGCATATAGATAAATAATACTCTAATTTTAGCAATAATCTCTTTTGCAGCTGCTAAAGATAAAAAGCTAAAAAAGGCCAAGTTCTAGGCAAAACCTAAGACGCTGCTAATAATAAAAATACCCTTTAAGTTTAACAGCGCTAAATTATTACTTAACAATAATAATCTTCTTTTATAATAAAAGGGTTAAAGCATAAAGATTATTATTATTAATGCTAAGTTTTTAAACTGCGCTTAATGCTACTTAGAATAAAAAGTTTAAAGTGCTTATATTGCCTTAATTTATTAATTAAAAGCAGCATTTAACCTTTTTACTGCTGCCTAAACCTTAAACCCTAGCAAAGCTAAATATACCATGCTAAATAAATACTTTGCCTAGCAAGCAAATAACCTTTAATAAAGCTTATAATATATGCCTTTTAACCTTTTAACCGCTAAATTCTTTATATTTGCAAACGGCTTGTTTATAAATAATAAAAATTTAAGCTTTTAGATTAGATTTATATTTATCTTTGCAAATAAGGTTGTTTATACAGATAATTAATTTATAATTTAAGGCAACCTTATTTACTAAAGCTTTACTAAATGTAAAAGAGTTATTTAAAGCGTTTTAGCGTTAGAAATCTATAGCATAGTTAATAATTTTAACATTAAACTAGCAATTACAACAACAATCTAACTAATCACAAACTAACTTAGTCTTTTATCCATTTTCCTTATTATATATATAAATTTATACTCATTATATAAATGCCTTGTTAAGCTTAGTATAACAAAGGAAAAGCGTTTAATAATTAATATAATAACACTTTGTTAATTATATAAACAGCAAGAGATCTCAAAAATCAAATAGATTAATAAAAACGATAACCTAGCTAATGCTATAACTAAAGCATCGCCCAATTAAGCTTTGAAACGGCTTGTTAACGATAACTAATTAACTATATAAATAAAAGGATTTATAGAGAGAGCTATAGACTAAAGTAACAGAAGGAGGAAAGGGAAAAAGAATAAAAAAGAGAAGTATATATATATATAGCTAGCCTTATTAGGCAAGCAATTGCCTACTTAGATGTCTTTATACAATGGTAGAAGAAAGTATATAATTATACGACTAGTAAAAGAAAAAAACTGCCAGTATAGGTTTATAGCTAAAAAAAAGGACCGGGCCTACGTTTGCCCAATTAGAGGACCAGTCCGCCGCGGACTAGCGCTAGCCGGCTACGGCTAATGCGAAACAAAGGAAGACATAAGCCACCTTCTATAGCCTCGTTCCCCAACATAAATAGCCTCCCTTTCTTCCAACAACCACCAACAACAAATCAACTATATAACCAATAAGTGCACAATTCCACCAAGTAAAACCCTATCAACAGAAACTTTAGTAAAGTTATTACTAGCAAAAGACTATTTTTTTTAACTATTAAAGATAGCTAAGAGACTTTAGCAAAAGTTATCACTAGCAACCCTTTTAATATATCTACAACGCAAAATAACATATAAACAACTTTAAAACCTTCCTATAAACGCTAGCAGCTTATCTAATGCTATATTATACTTTTAAAAAAACAATTAATTCTATATAAAAATACTAAAACCTCCTATAAGATTACAACGACAAGCAACCAACCGGTAAACCTTTTTATTAAGTACTTTTACCCTTATAAAAATCTCACAATTTTTCCTATCCTTACTATGCAATAAAAACACTAACGGCACATATATATACAAATACGTCAGTAACCCTAAAATACTTTATACTATATTTCAACCCCTTTTTTATTTATTTTTACTTTATTTTTAAACATATGCATATATATATAATAACCTAATTTCCTCTTTGCTTTTTACCTCTTACATCTCATTACTACGCTACATTTATCTTAGGAATCCTTATCTTCTAGATTAAGCAACTTAAATTAAACTAATATAGCTAATTTTAGCAGTTTAAACAACCTTTTAGTTAAAGAGACAAAAACCCTAGTATTTAACCAGCTTTACAATGCCTAGCAGCTTATTTTAGTGTTAAGCGACTTTTTAGCAAAAACTAAAATCCCTTAAGCAATATAGCCTTTACTTAACGCTTACCTTTAATATAAAAAGATATAGCTAAGCGCTAGTTAAATATACCTAAATATAGCAATTGCTAAAACAATTACTATCTACCCTAAATAATATAATAACAACCTCTTCTACTACTTTTATAAAGATTTTAATAAATAAACCGCTAATATATTTAACATTATCCCCTTTAATTTACGCTATAACCTTAAGCAAGTCCTTTGTTAAAATAAAGTCTATACTAAGTAAAATAATATTTTTATTAAATTATATTTAATAGCCTTTGCTGCCTATAAAAAACCTCTTAAGTAGGACCTAGTTAAGCTTTAAAACTAAAAACTTAACCTAAAGTTATACGCTTATAAACGATAACAAAGCATCTTACCACTAAAACCTCTTTAACCTTTATAATAAAAAAAAGCGCCTTAGCAAAAGCCTTAAATCTATTAAAAAAAACCCTAGCAAAAACAATTAAACAACATACAACAAACTATTAAAAAACCCTTAACACACTCCTAAATTAAAAAAGCTTTAAAGAGTAGCCTGCAATAAAGCCCCTTACTATTATTGCCTTTGTTACAACCACAATAAAACCCCTTACAATCATTATCTCTACTATACATATAATAAACTATACAACGCCCACAACTAAACCCTTTAAAAGTGCCCTTTTAATTATACTTATAATAAAACCCCTTAAAGTTGCCTTTAAAACAAGGCCCCTTTGCGTTAGTTCTAGTAAACTATACAATAAAACCGCAATTATTACCTTTTAACTATCTATATATATTATATAACACTTTATTCCTAGTATTAAAACCACTCGTACACTATTATAATCTTTAGCAGTATAACTTATACAAAACCCTTCTTTTATTTAAATACCTAAACAATTATATTAACATTTAAACCTTAACTAGCTTTACAAAGATATATAGCTTAGATTAAAAGTATATAGGCAAGCTATATAACCTATTAAATAATAAGCTTAAAACCTTCTTTAATCTTTGCTAGCACGCCTAAATCAAGCCTAGCTAGTTTTATGCTATTTTTCTAAGGATTTTAACCAGCTGCGCTTAACGATTTTATAAGAGCTATATTACCTATTTTAATATGTTTACAAAAGCTTATACTAAGATTAAACAGCATTTTAACACAAAAGTTAACTACCTTTACTATTATATAAATTAAACCTTAATAACCTTTAATAAAATTAAATAGCAGAATAAAGGAAAAAACCTTTATAAAGTCTTTAAAATCTTGCTTAATAAGCTATAATTATGCCAATGTACTTTAAGACTAAATTACATAAGCAAATAAACACTTAAGACTATAGTAATCAAAGCTTGCTATAAAGTATATAAACTTAAGCATGCTTTTTTTAAGCTTGCTATTACTTATAAAGAGCTATTTTCCAACCTATACTTTTTAATCAAAACCTACCTTGCCTATAGTCTACAATAGCAATTAACTGCTAACAAAGCAAATAATTAATATTATTTAAACCGCTGTTATAATAATAACTATAGCAAAGGTAAAGGCTTTTGCAGCAGCCTTTATAGCGGCTTTTGTCTGCGTAACGGCTTTTAAGGCTATAGTAGCAACTACTACAACGACCGCCCTTCTTAGTAGCGTATGCCTTAGAAGAAAAAGTGCTATATATATAGCAAAAAAGGTTATTAGTTAACAAAACACTTTTAAAAGGAATGCAATTAATTATATAATTAATTTATTACCAACTGCTAGTTTAATAGCAACGACTCTAACAGCTTTAAAATATATTTAGCAAATTACAAAAGTAATAAAGTAAACTAAATATAGCTAAAAAACAAAATTAACAATAATAATAAAGATTATAAAAAAAAGACCAAAGCTTTTATTTAGCTTGTAAACCAAAGCTTTTTATACTGCTTTACCAGCAATAACATTTATTTTGCTAATAGCCTTAATATAAATGCTACGCAATTTCTTATTAAAGACCGCTATACCTAATTATAATTCCAAGGCATATTACCTAATATAAGTGTTGCAAGAATATCTATAGCTAAAAAAGAGCAATTTCTTGCCCTATAATAAAAGGACTCTTTTATTAAGCTTAATAAGTTAACAGCAAAATAAGCCTTAATTAAATTTAGCAAAAGATTAATAGCAAATTTAATTAAAACTATTGCTATTAACACTTTGATTAAGCGCATTAACTTTTATATACTAAACGCTCTAATATTTTTTTTACTTTGCTTTGCAAATATAAACTGCTTATGCGTTTAATTTAACAATCTAATAAACTAACTTATTTATAACAATAAAATCATCCTTATTATATATAAATAAGGCTACCTATGGTTTTTTTTAAGTAAAGAGGAATAAGTAAACATTTTTCTTACAAAAATAAAGCTATAACGCTTCTATCATTGCTTTAGCTACTTAGCAATATATTAACTTTATTAGCTGCTTAAAAAGACTAGTTATAATAATGTTAATAAAAATATACTATAGTTAATTAAAAAGTTTTATTACTATTGCTAATTGCACGGTAATGCTCCCTAGCACTTTAAGTTTACCTTAAAAAACAATTATAAGTTTAATTATAAAATTCTTATAAACGTTATATATTTTAAAAGTTACCCTATTTTTTATGTTTTAAACTCCTTAACAGCTTTTTACAATAGCTGTTTCTTTTTATTTTTATCGGCTAAAGATACTTAAAAAGCCCTATGTCTACTATAAATTAATATTTATTAAAGACCTTCCAATGTAATTATATACAATGCTAGCACTAATTTTACCTTTATAAAATTTAAATTAAAAGCTAAGCTAATAAAAATTATATATAAATAAATCTTTATTAAAGCTTATTAGTTAATTAGCAAGCTAAAATAATATTATGCTTTATTTTAACAAGCCTTTAATATCTTATATAATAAGCTTTATAATATAATGTTTAATAAAACAATCTTGCAAATAGCCCTTAAGGCTGTTAACAATACTATTAAACCCTATAAGCTTATTTCTACCCTTCTTATTTTTAGCGTATACTTTTATATAACAATTAATTTAGCCTTATTGCTATTAATTATTAAAAGAGCTAAAGCGATATAAAAAACTATAAAGGCATTATGCAAAGCAGCAGCTAAGCGCTAAGTAAAAAGCGCCCTTAATACTTAAAATAAACTATTTATTATAAATGTGTTTAAGCTTTTACTTTAAAGTAAAATATAGGTTTGGTGAGAAAAGAATGGCTAGCAGAGGCCTTATAAGATTGCAGCTATTAATAATTACAATGTTACCCTTAAAATGCCCAATAAGCTTGCTACCTTTAAATTAATTGTCCTCTAACCCTATTATTGCAACCCTAATACCTTTGCTTCTTCTCTTCCCTTATTAATCACCTATTGCAACTCTAATATTAATGCTCTTTCTTTTCCCTTAGCAACTAACAATAAAAACCACTAGCCTTTTAATAACACCGCTAATGCCGTTAATGCTGTTAGCAATATAATTATAATTGCTACAAAGCCTAAGCAAAAGAAACAACCTTCTAGCTCAAAGAATAAGCTGGCTAATGCCTTTTTAACAAAGAAAAAAGAAAACAATTATAACCTTACTGTTAAATTAAAGAACAATAGCATTATAATAATCCTAGGCAAGCTGTTTAAAGCGTTTAATGCTTAAGAAGTAGACAACCTTGTTAGCTATAGCGTTTTTAGCTTTAAATGCTATAGCAAAGCTAAGCATAATAGCTATTGCATCTTTAAAGCTTATATAGTATAAAAAGTTAAAGGTAAAACCATTAAGCTTTATAAAAAGTTACGCTTAATTATACAAAGCTATAATAATAAAAAGAAAGCATTTATTCTAATGTAGTTTCTTATGATTTAATATGCTAGCTAGCGGTTGATTTTAGCCTTTGCGCTATTACTATTGCAAGGCAGCATAACGCTATTATTACGCAATATTACCTAAGCGTACCTATAATTACAAACTAAACTTATTTATACTATACTAGCTATTATTTTAGCTGCTTTATAAACTAAATACCCTTAGAATATTATTATTAAGGTAATTAAGCTACTTTATAATATTGCTAAAGCAAGTGTTTACTAGTTTGCTATATACTAAGGCTACTATTAAGAAAAGCTTAATATATTAACCTTAACTTATAACTTATGCCTTTTAATTACTAATAAACTTTTAGAAACTTTTAGCTTTGTTAGTATATAAACTAATAATACCCTTATTTTAGCTATGTTAGCTTTTTTAATATTAGAAGACTAAAAGTTGCAAAAGGCCTAATTTAAAGCTAAGCTTAAAACCTTCCTTTTTTTTAATATTACTTTAAATTTTAACAGCGCTATGTTAATAATAAATAAAGCTAAGCTAAACTTAAAGCAAAAGGGTTAAGGCATTAAAATTGTTTTTATTAATCTTAAATTAGTTAACTAAGCCTAATAATATATAAAGCAATGCGTTTATAGTATTTATATTGCTTTAATTTACTAACCAAAAGCCTTTTTTAACTTATTTATTACTGCTTAAATTTAAAACCCTAATAAAAGCAACTATATAAAGCTTAATAATCGCTTATAATAGCAACTTAATAACCTATTAAAAAGGCTATAATATATTCCTTTTAATTTAGCAATAGCTAAGCTTTTTGCATTTGCTAATGGCTCTTTAACTAGCAATAAAGATTTAAGCTTTTAGATTAGATTTATTTTAGCAATTGAAAATGAGATTAATATTAATAGTTAATTTATGTTAATAAAAAACCTTGTGCACTAAAGTTTTACTAAGTATAAAAGAGTTACTTAGAGCTCTCTAGCATTAGAGATTTATAAAACTATTAATGCTTTTAATATTAGTCTCTTAATAGAAACGACGCTTTGCCTAATAACTAACAAACTTAGCTTTTCTACAATGCCTTTAGTTGTTTATATAAACTTATATTTTTTATACAAGTGCCTAGTTAAATTAAGTACAATTAGGGAAAAAAGACTAATAATTAATATAATAGCTTTATATTAATTATATAAACGGCATAAGATTATAAAGGTATAATAAGTTAATAGCAACAATAACCCCGCCAACGCTATAATAAAAGCTATACTAAATAGAGCGCTAAAACGCCTAGTTAACAATAATAAGTTAATAATATAAATAAAGAGTTTTATTTAAAAGCTTATAAACTAAGCAATAAGTATATTTCCTTTATATAATATAATTATCACTTATTTCTTTCCTATTTAAGCAACTAATTACCTATAGCTTAAGTTTTAAACTAATTTTTTAAAGCATACAACAAAGGGTTATAAGTTAATATAAAAAACTATTAGTATAGGTTGATAGCTATAGCAATAGCCTAGTCTGCCTTAGACCAAAGGCATACAGCTATTAAAAGAAACTAGCTAGCCAAATAGCTAGTCGGGCCAGTTTAGCCCAACGGTAATTGGAAGAAACCGTACGCATATACGCCTAATCCCTTTAGCGTACAACGATAATTTCCCTTTTATTCCTTTTGCAAGACATCATCAACAACAATAGCAAATACACTCATTTTCACCCCCTATTCAGACCTCTTCGTATACGGAGATTGACTTACCAACAGGAAGACTCTATTCAGAGCCTAAGTCACTACCTGTACGTACGTACGAAGGGTGTCTCTGAAGGCCTTGAATCTGTTGTTGTATATTCCATGTCTAAGTGTGGCCCCCAGCTAGTCTGGGGAAGGCCACCTACTTATAGCCCTAAGGGAGGACCAAGGGGGGTCCCCAGGGCTAAGCTGACTAACGTACAAAAGGCTTGCAGAACTGTTCCAACAATTGCTCTAATTTCTTGCACGAGAGTGTCCGAAAAGTTGAGAACACCGGCTCTAGCTTTCTGAGAAGCTCAAGACCGGTATTCGCTTGGAGTTTCGCTTGAACGTATGTTTTGATGTCAGCATATGTCAAGTTCTGCAGCATCAGGCTAGGCTTATCACGAAACGCATCCTCAAAAACCTGCCAGGTGCAGGTCGCGATGCGGATCTTGATGTTACACCAATTCAAATTCAAACCTGAAAAGGTCCACCACGTTATCATGGTTGTCCTCCAATTTGTCCGACCAGTCCATGAAGAGACAGACACTTGGTTTTGTCGCGGTCGAGGTTGAATATTGTAGTGACGGTTCAGGACGGGTCGGCTCCAGACTGGTGTTGGCGTGCCAGGGCCCAGCTCTATTATCTCGGCCATGCCGCTGAAAACTAGGAACAAGCTCATTTGCACAAGTTGCCCCTTCGAGACTCAGCCATAGCTGCCTGCCGGTGAGCTCTGCTATGCGACTTAAACTTACCTACACAGGTACCCCAACCAGGTCGCACTATGCGATCTGAGGGATTCTTCACATAAATTAACAACATAGCCACGGCAACGACAAGGTGGCGGTCTTGTGCAGACGAGCAGAGAAGTGGAGGATTGGGTGTAGAAGAGAACATCAACAAGCCGGGTGGACAAGGACAACAGCATAGAGGATGGGAGAGAAAAGGGTGTCCCTGCACATGTGGGCAAGCAATTAGGTAGGAAAGGCGGTGTTGGAAAAAGGCAGCGAAGTTGGTAGCACGACTGATCACTAGACGCCGATCATGGCCAAATGGTGTTCATTGCCAGACTTTTCGGGACCATACAGCCAGGACACAGGGGAGGCTAGCCACAACTGGCGGCCAGTCTTGCTCGTGGAAGAATTGATGGGCAAGAGAATCAGTGTTTCAATGAGTGGGGGGCATTCTTGGGCAGCAAGCCATTGTATCCAGGCACAGCATTGAAGACCTAGGTAGGTACCCAACAAGAAGGTCGCCAATCATGCCAGTGAGAGAGCTGCCCAGACGGTCCCAATGGGCGGACCCCCAAAGTCCAGACTGGTTCTCAGAGGCAGGCTCCACATTCACACACAGCCCACGGGACCAAGCGTGGTCGGAGCATTGAAGTACATACTCGGTGCGGCTCGCCATCCGAGAGGGGGGATTTTGACCATTCGACTTCTCCAGCTCCGCCTCGCTGGTTACATACGTATGTAGCAGCCACTGGACGGGCGTGGGGAGACTGGCTGACCGGGCAGCTGCCGGGCATACGGCATATGGCATGTCGGCCCATGGGCCTGTTTTAGGGCGCGGTCAGAATCGACGGATCGGGTCCTGATCGACTTTGAACATCCAAGTGTTTTCTTGCTGATGTCGAGGCGACCCCCGGGCCATTCGTCACATACATGCCTACAAAGCAGGTAGTCAGCCAGTCAGCCCAGGGCTTGCCATCGCAACGGCACGAACAGGGTCATTATTGCGAGTCAGTCAGTCAATATTCGACTGGGGCTGGGGCGGGGGCGGGGGTGCCTCGAGTCGAGCCGAGCCAGGCCAAGGTGCCAGGAGCGCACGCCCTCACGTGTTCACGCTGGGGAGCTGAAGAACACAGCACACACGGTATCACCAACGTACACGGCATGGGAGTGGGATTGGAACAGAAATATATTTGTCTTGTCGGATGGAACCCAAGACGCGTGCTGCTGCAATGAAAGAGAGGCCTGCAGGATTACCATGATTAGCATGTCTGAGGATTGTGACGGTGTTGGCTGAGTGTTGGCTGAAGGGGAAGGCGGCGTCTGGCTGTAGGCGGACGGGGTCAAGGCCTTGGCTTTCCCCAGATACAGTACAAACTTCTGCTACTCTGTACTTACAATCATAGTACAAAGTACTTACATAGTACATAGTGCCAGACATCCGACGTCAGACTCAAGTGCTCTTCTTGCAGGCTTTCGAACCATCTGACAGGCCACCAAGTCCATAGCAGCGAGACCTGCCAACGGTACTATTGCCTCTGCAACAAATTGCTATGGACTAAGTGCCTAGGTACAACTTCGACTATTTCAGCGCATCATGTTTCGAACGTGTCGACGTGGCTATGTCCCAATGTTCCTGACGCTCCGAGTTCCCGGGAGCGACCGCGACGAGCTCTGGCGCGCATGAGAACCATGACGTCAAGTCATGCAGGGTGGTACGGTAGTACATACTTCCATCTGTACAAAGTAGCATCTAAGTACCTAGGCAGCACACGTGGTGGGGCAGGATTTGAAGACACTCGCTGTAGCAATTTGGGAAAGCTCCATTGTAGGTCCTTACTACGACTTGTATTCCTGGTCATGTCATGTGAGGCCTCTTGAGAATCTCAACACGAAGATTTGGGTTTCTTCGCGATAAACTTTTTTCTCTTCCCGAACGACGGGGTGTCGGGGTTTAACAAAGCAACGTTTGAGTGCCAGCTGCCTAGTGCGTATGCAGTTCAGGGTCCTGTTTCCTGGATGCGCGGCTCGTTTCCAAGGACGCGCGACAAAGCAACTCATCTTGCACTGCGCTAAGGCAGAGATATATATACGTCTTTGTACTATGTGCACTATGTGTGCCCGAACCGGACCAGCGATGCATGTTAACTGGGGACCAGTCAGTATTCGTGCAGACCAGCCTTGACCTGAGGAAGGTGATGGATGTTTAGAGAGAGAGAAATAGAAACTACCCATTAAGATGTCAGACCGTACATAACTGTCTGAGAGTCAGAGACACAAGAGTATCTTAGTGTTGTTATAACACTGCAGATACTGTACTACGTTGGTATGGTATCAGGCTCTCAAAAGTGTCTCCTGTCGCACTTTTCCTCACCGGCCAGTCAGCATGGCCCACGGCAGGGTGCAGAGTGGGAAAATCCCTGCTGTCATGACGCACAGGCGATACGTCATTGATCGGTAGGCCCACCATCGGCACCCCTGCCAGCCCTGCTGATTGGGCCCAATCGGTCACATGCCTGCAGACCCCACCTGCCTGCAGTCAGTTCCCCAGTCCTGCCAGTCCCTGGCGGCAGTGCATGTGCATGTGCTGGCCCTCAAACAGCGGAAGGAGTGAGGGAGAGACAGAGACAGAGGCAGGAAACCTTGGAACTCTGCTGCAAGATCCAAGATTGGGTTCGTCTTCCCATCTCGCCAAGAGGGTTTAACCACAGTATTCTGGAGATGGCTTCAGATCTGACTTACTATCGGCAATACAAACTGCATAGTCCAGCACTTTCATGCTCCTCTGTAACCAGGAAACCAAAATTGATTGCCCCTCACTCTTCCACTGAACTGAGCCCGGCCAGGCCTGGAGCCAGGCCTGGAGCCCGGCCTCCCTCACTTTCGCCATCTCGATCCTGCGACGTATGCATCGTCATCAAATCTCCAATCCGCTCACAAGAGACTGCTTCATTTCACCTGGCGCAACACGTCGCCTTCCATCTGAAGGCGTGCGCGTCAAAACGAGGCAAACCCCCATCAGCCACAGTTGCCGGATCTGGAAACAAGCCAAGCACGACGACCGTCACTCGGCAGCACAGACGCTGCAACAAGACACGGGGGTTCGTAGATTGACGACGTCTGAAATTCATTGATCGACACAGGAGCGTCAGGCTGTTGTCTGCTATCCTAATAAGCTCTGCTGAGGTCTGCTGCCCGTTGCAACCACAGAAGCTGCCAGGGCTGTGCGTGGCCCGTCCATCATCCCCCATTTAGACCAATCCCCCGTTCCCGACCCCTTCCTGGCGTCGGCTTCCTGGCCACGAGCCTCGTCAATGCTCAGAAAGTGGAAGCACATCCTCCTTTCGCCTTGTCCACTTGACCTTTGTCTCGTCTTGTCCTGCATTACCACACACGTATTTTGTATAATACAAGTACCATTTGGCGGCAACTCAAGCGAGGGGCGAGAACAGTTTCAATCCGACTCGCTGCTCTCGACAGCTCGCCGACAGCTCGTCAAAAGTGGCGTTGAGAGCTGCTTATTGTATCGAAATACATCACTTGGCCGCTAAGATGTGAGACAAGCCCTATGATGAAATTCATGATGAAATCGGTACTTTGTACTTTGACATTCATCTTCTAAACAACCACACGAATCACGCTAGGCGCCTGCAGGCTTGAGCTGCCACACACGGCTCACCCCCCTGAGCCGCATCCCGCCAGCCCGCACTCCAGGCTTCCAGGCCCCACTGGACGAGGTCACCACAGAGCACGACTGAACACTTCGTCATAGCCGGATCGCCACCACCAAAGGAGCCCAGCTTGGACCAGCCCTACCTAGCGAGAGCCTAGGTACCCTGTGCACGCATCTCAACTTCAGAGCACATCGCAAGCTTGGTCCCCGTAGCACTGCACCTGGCTTGCACCCTGCAACTTTTTCCCTCTCTTTCCCTCCCTCTCTATTCTGCCGGTCCTGGGTTGAATTTTTCTTCTTCGTTGCCTTGGTTCAACCACCAAAGCATCCAGACCAGTCTGACGTATCCTGCAACTTCGGCCAAGCCATTAGCCAAAACCAAACCTCTCCTCATCAAGACTGGTACTGCCTGTCCTCTTTCAGCCTTCACCAACCTCGTCCCCGTCGCCAACTTCTACCTCACCTCTCGCACGTCGCGATTTTCTTCTTCTCCTCCTCTCGGACCTCACTCGCACCTTTTCTCAAACTACTCTCCACCGCCAACAACCACCTTGACTGAAACTTTGAGCCTGGTATCTCGGCCGACTCGCAACTGTCCACAGCTTCATCTGATCGTCCCGGCCACGCCCAGAACGTTAACTCAGCGTGCCCGCCAACCAAGTGCCTTATCTGGAACTTTACCCCCTACAGAGAACAGCCCGAGACACACGACCCAATACCTATTACCAAGCACCAAGCTGTGCGGTATAGGAGTCGGCCAACGTCACCTCATATCCGAGACTCTGCTTATAAAGGCATCAGCCGAGGGAATCTTCCACCTTTCCCACCCCTTTCGCCCGTCGCTGCCACGCTCCTCGCGCCTCGACATCGCGATCTGCTCCAGGGTCTCTCCCTCCTCCGCCGCCAAGTTCCTGGATTACTGAATACTACCTTGTTCGCCTAATCCTGATCATTTTCAAATCAACCACGTTGATTGCGACTCTTCCTCCGTGCCTTGTTCTCAACATCGTCTCGTCTCGTCTCGCTTCGCTTACGCAGCAGTCAAGCCCCTTCGACAGTGACGCAAGGACTGAACAAGTGCCTCTCGCCCGAACCTTGCAGCGTACAGATTGGCCAGACCACCTATCACAGATCTGTACAGGCCATATCTGCATTCGCATCTTGCGTGTCTCATTTTCCTTCTTCTTCTTGAGATAGTTGTTTGAGGCCCAAGCATTCCTCAGCCCGTACTCCGTCTGCCTGTCTCTTGGGGGCAGGGAAGGCGTTTCCGTGGCTGATCCCGTGGACCACCGGAAACAACCCCAGAGGTTACATCATCCTCCATATCGCAACATGTCTACAATACAGCAACTCAAGAACTTTATCCGTCATGGTAAGAGCCGTCCTGTCTTCCTCCCCCCTGCCCCCCTCCCCCCTTCCGCCGCATTTCAGTGGGTCCCCCACGTCGTCCGCACCTATTTCACAATATATTCAATCTCTCGTACTGGGTCGCGGCTCCTTGCCCTCGATGCCTCGTACACACCTTCCTTGTCTCACCAGCCTCGTCTCACCACGCTTTCATCATGGTCATCAGCCCTTGTTGTTCATCGTTATCGGATATCCACAGCTTCCACTGGCGCGCCCGCACACCACCAAATCCCACTTTCACCCCATACTGACCCCTTCCACCAGGCAAGCAAGCCCGCGTAGCGAACAGTGGCGAGGAGACCCATTCTAGAAAACACGATCACTCGCCTCCGCAGTCCGCACCCAGCAAAAATATGCCCGTGCCTCAGTCCGACCCAGGGTACGCCCCGCAGCCTGCAGCGCCTCAACCGATTCCCGACGCCTACACGGCTGCCCCCCGCGCCGATGGCAACGCAAACCGAGCCGCCCGCGCTGACGGCGTGGCTGCTCACCAAGTCGAGGAGAAGCAGGTCCTCCCGGGCAACAACTCGAGCGGCAAGAAACAGCGCATGGACGAGGTCACCAAGCTAGTCGCCGAAGAGGCTGCAAGCCGAAGCAAATTTCCCAGGTACGCCGGTCTGGAGCGTTGGGAACTCCTCGAGAAGATGGGCGACGGCGCATTCAGCAACGTCTACCGAGCACGCGACTTGGAAGGCAGTGTCGGCGAGGTCGCCATCAAGGTCGTTCGCAAATACGAGATGAACAGCATGCAGGTAAGCTTTAGTGAAAAGAAGAAACAAGTCACCGGCGGTCCTCTCAGTCACCTCCCTTCATCACCTTGTCATTCGGAGACCGGCCGTTTCTTCTGTACATATTGCTTTAAATCTGGCGTCGGCGTTCTATCGTGATTTCCCCCCTTTTTGTCATTTGTTCCTTTTACCAACTTCGGGGACCTTATCTAGGGCCAAAAGCATCTACATCCGGACTTCAAGCCAAAGGCTCCCAAAGCCGCAGAGGTGCGAGATTATTTTACTTAATTCCCCTTGGGCTTTCTTTGACATGACACGACACAAATCATCCAACAACAACAATACGCCCAGCGTTGGCCTTCTTGACAAGTGTCGATGGCCTGGCGAATGGTGCTCGAAGAGGCCGCATCCCACGTGTGGCCGTGGTCATGCTGACAATATCCCACAGAGAGCGAATATCTTGAAGGAGGTCCAGATCATGCGGCAACTCGACCACCCAAATATCGTCAAGCTCATCGACTTTTCCGAGTCCAAGCAGTACTATTACATCATCCTCGAACTCGCACCAGGTGGCGAACTGTTCCACCAGATTGTGCGCCTCACCTACTTCAGCGAGGAACTGTCGCGACATGTAATTGTTCAGGTTGCGAAAGCTCTGGAGTATCTACATGAGGAAAAGGGTGTTGTGCATCGGTAAGTGCCATTTTTTGTGTAGAAACCGTACCTGTTACCATCTGGTTGTTGGATTCGAGTCGTGACCTTTTCCTCCCCGGAGCGACGGGGCTTGGGGCCGGGGGGTGGGGGGGGGGGGAAAGGTTGCGTCGGTTCCTGCACGATGTCATGTGTGACTCGACAGTGACTTGATGACGTCACGGCATTCGCGGCCACGATTCTGCCGCCGTTCACACGAATGCCAACACGCTGTGTAACGCTGCAGGCCGTGGCCGTTGGCTCAAAGCCTTCGTACTTCGGTTCAATGCTGACGCCAGAACAGCGACATCAAGCCAGAGAACATTCTCTATCAACCCATACCCATTATACCGTCCAAACATCCCAAGCCAAAGCAGCCTGGTGATGAGGATAAGGTCGACGAAGGCGATTTCATCAAGGGCGTGGGTGCTGGTGGCATCGGTCTGATCAAGATCGCTGATTTCGGATTGTCCAAGGTTGTGTGGGACACGCAGACCATGACTCCCTGTGGTACCGTTGGATATACTGCACCCGAAATTGTCAAGGATGAGCGGTACTCCAAATCGGTTGACATGTGGGCGCTGGGATGTGTCTTGTACACATTGCTGTGCGGTTTCCCGCCCTTTTATGATGAGAGCATAGAGATTCTCACTGAGAAGGTCGCGAAGGGTCAGTATACCTTTCTTTCGCCCTGGTGGGATGAGATATCCGACTCGGCCAAGGATCTCATCACCCACCTCCTAACTGTCGACCCTGAAAAGCGATACACCATCACAGAGTTCCTGAACCACCCCTGGATCACCGCCGACAAGACTCCCGCTGTGGAGAAGAAACCCGCAATCTCCAAGGACGGCAAGTTGCGGGCTTTCGACGCGAGCAAACTTCAGGACGGCGACAAGCGGTATGATTTCCGGTCTCCTGGTGCTGTCAACCTGCGTGAGGTTTTCGATGTTGGTTACGCTGTACATCGTCAAGAAGAGGAGGCCAAGCGACGCAAGCAGATTGGTACCAAGGCTGGCATCTCCAAACTGGCCGGTTTGAACGAATCCGACGAGGACGAGGAGATGGCGGATGCCCCCCAGGCAGGCAACGGTACTGGTCTCGAGCAGAGTATGCGCAACACGCAAATAAGCGGCGAACAGCGCGGCCGCGAGCGGGAGAGACAACAACGAGCTGCTGAGGGCAAGGGATATGGGCAGCACTCTGCGGCAGTGACTGCAGCAGCTAGGCAACAAGTCAAAGATCGTGCCCGCCAGAAGGGTGCGTTCGAGCTGAACCTGGACGGTGCAACCTTGCTCGGCCGGAGAGGAGTGAAACCTTCAGCCAAGGTAGCATAGGACACTACCCCGCAGAAGAGCAAGTACTCCAGCCAATACCAAGGAGGAATTGGTACGCGCAATTCGGCGGAGCTTGACAGAATCTATACCCCTCTCTATACGCGGGGCGAGGAGGGAAGCGGATTTATCAGCATACCCCAGGATGATGTTGCGGTGAAGGAAATTGAGGGAAATGATGACAGGTTGGTGGAAAACGCGGGGGAGGAAACGCTACGGGGAGAGTAAGGTGAAGCTGCGCCGCAGACGACGTTCACCGTGGTGCGGTGCTTCAGCCTGAGGAAGTGGCTTTACCCGATACGACTAAGACATTTCAAGGATACGACATGGTGTTTCTCCATAATACTGTTGGTGTGGCACGATGATACGACATAAGAACGGGAATGGACAGCGTGCATGGAATGGCCTGACCTTAGAGCAGAGCATACCAAGTCGTGCCTGTGGTGGTGCTAGATCGTTTGCTGAAACGGTTAGCTGGCGGTACACAAGCACTCATACGCAAGGAGTTTGGCAAATATTTAATTCATCATCCCGTCTGCCTGATGTATGCTCAGGTGGATTTGCTCTGTTCGAGTGCGTGTGTACACGGGTGGTACTAGTGCTTGTCAATTTATTATGCGATCCAACTTGCGAATTCGCGCCTGTTTGAATCCCTCTCAAGCACCATCCGGGCCTGAAGAATGCGGATCAAATGGTCTTTAATCAGTGAAGCATCTCCAAAATACGTGGTCTCGAGGCAAAGAATGGCCTTCATTGTTTACTGCGGCGGGCAGCGGCTGTGGATGTTACATGCAGTATCAGCGCCTTCCCGGCTGGGGGGCTCGGGATCCGCTCCAGGAAGATGCCGCGGGACGTGCCGCTGGTGGGCGAAGAGCGGTGCGGGTTCCGTTTTCATTGACGTCTTTCGAAACCTCCGGGCCGGAGCTTCCTCTGGCATCGTATTGTATCACCACTTATCTCGAGCGCTCCTCGTGCCGTTTTCTGCCGTCTTACAAAACAGTTCGTACATCCTTTTACTCATCTCTCGAACGAGGAGGTTCACTGCGGCTATTCACCTCCTGACGGCCCACCCACTTCCCACCGGCCCTAATCAAGTACATACATACCTGCAACCCCACCAATTCCCCCGCTCTTTTTCTCTTTTCCTCGACCATGCCCGCCGACGCCGGCGGCGGCAATGAACGCTTCAATGCGGAAGCGGCGGCCTGGGACTCGAACCCAGACGTCCACCGCGCCTCGGACGGCGCCCTGCAGGCCATCCTGGCGGCGTTTCCAAACCTGTCTGCGTCTTCGTCGGGGCCGAAGGAGTCTGTGGACGTCCTGGAGATCGGCTGCGGTACGGGCCTGCTCACCACGCGGCTGGCACCGTACGTGTCTTCAATCGTGGCGGTGGACGCAGCCGAGGGCATGATTGACGCGCTGCGGGTGAAGCTGCTCGGGAGCGGGGAGATGGATGAGAGCGTGCGCTCCAAGATCCAGCCGCTGTGTATCATGCTCGAGGACCCGGAGGACGCCCGGCTGCCTCCTGCGGACGGGGACGGAGCAGCAGCAGCAGCAGCAAGTGGAGGCGGACAGAAGGGGGGAGGGGGGCGGGGAGGGAGGAAGAAGTTCGACCTGATCACGTCGCACCTGGTGCTGCACCACATCGCGGACCTGCGGGGCCTGCTGCGGACCATGCACGGCTGCCTGAAGCCGGGAGGAGAGGTCGCGCTTACCGACTACGAGGACTTTGGCGCCGAGGCGCGCAAGTTCCACCCGGAGAGCAAGATGTTTGGGGTCGAGCGGCACGGGATCCAGGCGGCGTGGTTCGCGGGGCTGATGAGGGAAGCGGGCTTTGTGGACGTCGACGTGCGAGCCCGGTGGACCATGGAGAAGGAGGTCGAGAAATGGCCTGGCGAGTGGGGGGAGAATAAGCCCAAGGATGTGGAGGGTGGGTTTGTCGGTATGGGGTTTCCCTTCTTGCTATGTCGAGGCAGGAGGGCGCCTTGATAGCGGGGCCCGAGATCGGGTTGGAACTGGGCCAGAGGACACGTCCAAGGCATCGAGGGACTTGAGGATCTCATGATGTCTCTGGTATGACAAGACATTCTTGTTGAGCGGTGAGCCTCGACCCAAGGCAAGCAGCCCCGATTCTCATATAAGTCTCGATATCATTTGACGGAATGCTAGTCTACCACAAGACTCAAGACTTCTAGCGGCCGATGGAGAGAACTGATACCACCAGCCTACCGCCTGTGCGGAATCCAGCAATGGACAGCGTTTCATCGAGTAGTCAACGACCAGCGATCTCTGCATCGCCAAGGCCGGCCATTCCCGTGCCCAGGACGCATCTGATCCCGTAGCGAAAAGTATATTCGGCTCCGATCGAATCCCTGCGGTGCTTGGCGGCAGCTTGTTTACTAGCACATGTGACGGTGGCACTGGCGTACTATTCAGGTCTGACACGCAGGCGGCTCTTGAGTGCTACCAAAGGCTAAGATTGTTGCTTATAGGGCGTTTGTGGCAACTCTGCTGCGCATGAGGGTGTCATCAAGCGGCAGCTTGCCCACCGATGATGATGTCTTCTGCAGGATGAACAACGCTTATGAAGCCATCTGAAGGTGAAGATCGTGTCATGGCACAACCATGACGAACTTGGTTGCCATTAAAGCCAGGCATGCTTCCGAGAGATGTACGCCATCGACTTGTCCCCTAAGACTATCTCGCAAAGATGGCCAGCCGCTCCGACGGCAATTCGACGAGACCAGTATCGACGCTCAGGGACGTTGAAGCACAAACACCAACGCCGCAACGCTTGAGATTCGACAGCATCTCGTCTGTAGGCAGCAACCTCAAGCTACCCGGCATCGACCCCCTTGACGACTCCGCTTCCACCTTGCCTGGCTCTCGAAGATCGTCACAGGGGAAGCAAGAAGAGCCCCAACCAGCGAAGCCGGAAGATGATGGCGCGTCCAAGCTCGCACATAAGCAACCGTGGTGGCACCCCGTCACTAAGCCGGTGGTGCAGATGATTATTGCGGCTGCGCTTGCTGTCCTCATTGGCATCGTTGTTGCTGCTACCGTCAAGGATGTACCAGAACCAGTGAAGGCAATCCTGTCGATTCCGGGCGACTTGTGGCTTCGGGCACTGAAGTGCGTGGGTGAGTATCAGTCTGACCCTGTCTACACCCCCATAGAAAGCAAGACACTAACGATATTCCTATTCTTTCGAAGTTGTGCCTATGATCATCTCCTCGTTGATCCTCGCCGTCCAACGCCTCAAACAAATGTCCAGCCACGGCGCTCGCATCGCCAGATGGACCCTTGGCTACTATCTAGGGTTTATGCTTGTAGCCATCGCGCAGAGTACCGTTACCGTCGCTCTCGGCTGGTCACACCTCTTCATCGAGGTCCAGAGTGGACAGCTAGCCAGGGCCAACGTCTCTGGCAACTCTACCGCGCTCAACGGGACGGCCACCACGGGTGGATCCAGCAACAACACCACCGCAATGGTGCCGCACGAGGTCGTTGTGCAGGTCTTCCAGAGCCTAATCCCTGAGAATATCATGGAGGCCATCGCCGCGGACCAGCGGCTGCTGTCGGTCATGGTCATCTCGCTCGTCATCGGCTACTTGCTCCGCCCAACGAGCATGTTCGTCAAGGTCATCCGGGAGGTCGAGGAGCTCGTCGCGGCCGCGGTGACGTTCCTCATCCGTGTCGCGCCCGTAGGCGTCTTCTGTAGGCACCCCTTTCTTACTGTTACGGGTTCCAAAGTCACTCTGTGCTCCGTTCCCGCAAGCTGATAGTCTCCAGTCCTTATCCTGCCAAACCTCTTCATCCTGCCCATCCGCGAGATCGGCCGCAACCTGGGCGTGCTTATGGGTGCGTCCCTCGTCGGTATGTTCGTCCACCTGTTCATCGTGGTCTCGCTCTTCTATCTGGTCGTGGTCCGGGAGAACCCGTACGCGTACTGGCTGAAGGTCGCGCCCGCGTGGATGGAGGCCTGGAGCTCTGGGTCGTCGGCTGCCACGCTGCCGGTCACGATGGAGTGCTGTCTGCAGCAAAAGGTGCCAGTGCTGGTGACGAAGTTCGTCGTACCTTTGGGGGTTCTTATTAACATGGACGGGTACGTGTTGTGTAACCCCGCCCCCTTCCGCTCATGCATTGGATGGCTGATCGCAACGACGCAGGACTGCGCTCTACTTTCCGGTGGCTGTCTCGTTCATGGCTGTCACTCAGGGCATCTGGCTTGCACCTGGCGACTACGCCATCGTCGCTCTGTTGTCTACTCTCTCAACAGTCGGGGCATCGCCAATACCAGGCTCGGCACTCGTATTTGTCGTCATGATCTGTGAGTGTCTATCCTCCCCCCCCCCCTCTTCCCCTCCGCCTATGTAGTCCCTCCCATCTAATCAGAGCCAGGTGGCGCTGTGCATGTCCCGGTCACGAGCATGTACGCCGTCATTGTAGCCATCGACTGGTTCATCGACCGCTTCCGGACCGCGCTCAATGCCAGCGGCGACGCCTTTGCGGCAAAGGTGGTGGCCAAGGTCACGCATGTTCACGACGGGTGCTTCGATGAGGACCAGCGGGACGTCGATGATGCTGGTCATTACGGTGAGAAATTGTACGAGAGGATGATCGCTGATGAGGGTAGGCACACGCTGAGAAGGATTGGGAGCACGTTGACTGTTTAGATAGATGGGACAGACAAAATTGGAAAATCCTCCCTCGTCTTCTCTTGAGCAGGCTCCCGTCAAATAAGAATGTTTACCTATGTCCACCCACCCAATCAGCCTCCTTGTCAGCAGTTGCCTGGGATACACACCCTTCCCAAACTTCCGTCACTGGGTTCCGTATGTCTCTCAAGATGCGACATGAATGTCTTCTGGCACATATCCTGCTCGTACGCGTTCTGTGCCACTGATCCTTCCTTCTCATCAGATACCAGCCAGCTTCAACAACTCCTCGCAGCCGTTCAAAGATCCCCCCACATCGCATCGGTCCTATGACGTGCAATTGATGTTAAATGTTCATCCCCTTCCATGGTTGGGATACCTAGGTACTGGGATGTTTGCACTTCCCACACGTAGCCAGTATATGGAAATGCTGGTGTCAATCCTGCAGGCAGACTCCTTTTCTTCAATGTCCGCTGCAACGCATTCTGATTCATATTCGTGCACCGCGGCCTTTTGATTGACTGAAGAAAGGATGCCATCTTCGAGTCTTCTGCTGGGGGAGGTTCTCCGATTTGCTTGCGATGCAGTCCAGGTGCTGCCGAGTTCACATGATCGGACGTGTGAGATCTTGGTAGGGTATCATGATGCCGTAAACAGCATTGTTGCCTCGAAAGCGCATCCACTTCTGCGAGGTTTCGCCAACGGTGACACCAGCTCTAATCTCCTCCTCGGTCAAATCGTCCTCATCGAAGTCATTCTTGACGTCGTGGAGACTGCCCGGAATCCTGGACCAGCTTCTATCCAAGCTGTATCCTCCACTGCGCCATCCAGCTGGCTTCTGGTCAGCCAGCCAGGCCCACGGACCCAGAACCGCCATCGACTCGGCGCTGCGGTGCGCCTCGCTCTTCTTGCTGCCCATGACCACCTCCCACATGGCTGTCTCGCCGTTGATTCGTATGTCATCGAGGTAGAAAGGCGGGGCGTGCATGACCTCGTGAAAGATGACGCGGGTGAGCGAGGACACGAGGAGGTCGTTGAGGGGCACCCTGCTGAGATCGCCGCACTGCTGGACGAACCTGACCTCGTCCTCGATCGTGTTCCAATATCTCTTGCTGAAGTCGATGACCCAACGCGCGGGGTTCTCGTCGCGTGGAACTCCCTGATTCCAAAGCTTGCCGGTTTAGAGGCCTGCCCGTCTTCAAGAGAGTTCCAGTCGCCCACCTTCACGACGTAGTTGACAGGATCAAGGTAGACGCCGCGCCCCTCCTCGTCGCGGCCCATGGTCTGCCACCGTCGGCCGCCGTCACTGTAGAGCCGGACGTGGGCGCGCTTGCGAGCCGCAGTCGCCTGGAAGCGGTTTGCGAAGAGACTGAGGTCGCGGACGACGTGGTCCCTGGTCGTCTGCCACTCCCTGGGCGGCTGGAGGCCGCCTCGGTGGATCTTCTGCCAGGTGGCCGCTCGGGGCAGCCGCTCCCTGTCGCCGGGCGGGGCCTTCATGATGATGTTGAAGACGCGCGCGAAGTCGGTGTCGCGAGGGTCGTTGAGGCGCTTCAGGGCGGCGCGGGCTTGCTGTTGAGCGCGTTGCATGTAGAGGGAGAAGGGTTCGCCTGTGGCTTTGCGGCACTCGAAGTCGACGGAGGGGTCGATGTAGTAATAGTAATAGCCAGACATCTTGCCGTTCGTGATGAGGGTCGTCGGTTAGAGAGAAGATGGGCTAACAGATTTGGTTCCAAGTTGAGGAAGGTCGTGAACCCTTCCAAAGCTTGCGGACCTTTCGCCTGCGATGAGAATCTTTAATGAGGAGGACGAATACGGCTTTGTGATGCCGGAGAGACACGGTTGCTCGAAGATGAGGTAGATCGTTCAGCCAAGATGAGGGAACAGTTGCTCCTGAGAATGGCTGGTGAAGGTCGTATTGATGAGTCAGTCGCTTGTAATAAATCAAGGCAGTGAAGAGTCGGTTTGATGAGTGGATCCATATACGAGAAAGGCAGAGGCTTCGTTTGATGAACAGTGGCACGAGGAATAAACACAGCTTGATTGGGTCCAAATCTCGCGAGGTTCGACGGGGTAAGAAAGTAACGCGAGAAAGATGGCACGCAAGTTTCAAGTTTCGTGGTAGTCCGCTTCAATAGTGAAGCCGATCACAAGGATTCTGAAGGAAGGCCAAAGAAAATAAAACAGGAACCCCTTGAGCTCACGCTTGTCCAGCACCGGAAGGGCGCGGGCGTCTTTTCCGAAGCCGAAACGCCCCCTCCCTCCCTCTGGTATAGAGTGAGGCGGGATTACAGTTGCGGCTTGCATCTCTTTGTATTCTTCTACCTGTTCGATCAACGATGGACCCGCGAAGGGGCGTCCCGAGGTGTCTCGTTCGCGATATTGACCGGTCGGAAGGACTCTGCTTTCCTAGTACTGTGCACTGTACAGCAAGAGATGCCTCCTTTACTCTGTCCGGAAACCGGCCACAGCAAGTATCCTTGTTTTCGAGGTCTTCAATATATTCCGGCGTGATCCACGCCAGAAGTAATAGGGTTGTTGCTTCGCTGGAGCACCGTTGGCATGAGGCTCAGCGCAAGAACTAGGTAGCACGTGGCTGAGATACAGGCTCAGAGTGCTCTCGAACTCCATGTTATCAGCCAGAAGGCACAAAACATCTCCCGAATTCTTTGTGGCTACTGGTTGATCGTATGAGGAACTCTTGTCAGTCTTCGTAACCATTGCAGTTGGTGGGCATGTATCACATCACAGGAAGAACCACTGAGCTAGAACACCACGAAGGAGTGATGTTGCAGTACCGAGAATTTCGACGGTTTCTTCACCTTGGATACGACTGTGCCTGACAGCACGTAATTCTTCCACTGTTTTAGGGAGCTTTTCGTCTTTTTTATGCCCGGCTCCCGAGGTCAGTCTTGTGCTAATGGCATTCCAACGCGACATTGCCAAGAGCAATGAGGTTTCCGTGATGGATGAAATGCAAGGAAAACGTCATGAACCTCACGAACTATGTATGCGTCTCAATTTCTGTAGATGCCTACTTAAGTAGGCATCAAGCCCACTGGAAATTATGTCTCAGCTCCATAGCATTCCAACCAGCATGTGTGTAGACTTGTCACCGTCGCAATATAGGGCCAGCCAACGTACACCGATGCTTGCGTATATGTGTCGATGTTAAAAGACGTTAAGAGACTTTGCGAGCTGATACCCATTTGTATGTACAAGCTGGAATACCCAGCCTGGGCATTTCTGCCCCTTTCAGTATGTGAGAATCAACATGATGCCTAGGTAATTAATGTGCGGAGGACGGGTGATCCATGGTAATGACTCCTGTCGTAATCAGGAACATTATACGACGTGGCGAAACATCGTGCTGAGAGACAGTGACATGCCTGCATGGAGAAGCGAATGGGATGGTGCGCTGCGTCACTACACCTAGGGTGTGATTGTTCAACACAAGAAGCAAAGGCAGAATGGGGGAGTCCACGAGTTCGGATAAAGTGAGTGCGACCCGTCATATAACTAGGTAGAATTCTCCGACTGGCCTGGTGATAGGGAGCATTTGGGGCTAGGTTTAAGCCAGCATTGAGGTTGAACAACCGGAATATCTGGCCCTCACTGCCGGCCTAGGGCATCGTGTTTCCTGAAAGTGCCCGTGACCAAGGTCACCTGGTGGATAAGACACTCTAGCACAACTAACCGAGTCTTGCGATTCACTGCGTCCACTTGAATCGTCCTTCTTTGCCGCCAACTAGTGCAAATATCTGAGGCCACTCCAGTACGGTACAGCAGGTGACACAGGCTAATAGCTTCATCTGAAAGATCTTCAACTGCCACCATGATGCTGGATATATGATAGTGCTGAGTGAATTGAAAATCAGCAGAGGACCTTGGCACATGACAATCCGTGGCGAAATTCAGTTTTGGACTAGCAAGGCCATCCAGCTACAGGAAGATGCGCGGTCTATGTCGATATTCACCGCCGAAACGCTAGGGAAGCCTGAGGCCTCATTGTTTGAAACACAATAGTGCTGATCCACCGACTCTCAACTAATGACAATCGGGTTCAGCGTCCGCACGCGGCTGTGGGGTTTGTGAAAGGCTGTTCATCCTCCCTTTGTCCACTTCTTCCGGAACTGTCAATAAAGTGACCAAACACCACTGTGCACCACCTGGGCAGTCATTCACAAAACATGGCACCGTGATTCACGGATTACAGTCTCGTCTGAACTGGAGAAGTACATAATTGTCCATCGGAGCTGCGCGGATCTTGCTTTTTCTCCCTTCTCAGCCACCGCACGGTGCATTTTTCTTCACACATCGAGACAGCCCGCACACATCAAGTGCAGCGACAATCACATAACTCCCACGATGTCCGACGGCGACCCTCCCAACAGCGACCTTACACCGCTTCAACGCCGAACCTTTGCTGGAGACGTTTGGCCCGACAAGAAGACCGTTGACATTGGTCACCATGGAGTCACGGTCTCGGCAGGCCCCTTTGGTGGGATATACCAAATCACCGCACCTGTTCAGGATCCCAGATTTGCTCTCATGATAGCCGCGCCTTGGGAACAGTTCGACCCAGCACAACGTGGGAATCCGGACTTCGTTCGTTCCTACCGCAAGAAAATGGAAGAGAGACTTGAGGCAAAGGACGGTGGTGTTGGCTTGTCCTTCGACTTTGAAAAGGGGCCTGTGGTCATCAAGCACGTCAAAACCAGCCAGGGAAGTCATGTACAGTATGAGTACCTGAGCCTCGACCACAAATATTTCGTACAAACGGCCCTGAAAGTCCGAGATGATGGCACCATCATCCAAGCCAGCCAGATCACAAACCTGTCCATAAAGACCCTTCAGATTCCGGTCGTCTTGGCTCCGACATTCGCCGTGTCACGCGCCTCGTACGGACAACTGACGGACCAGGGCGAGGTAGAGATGCCGGGGAGGACGAACGTCCTGAGCGTGGAGAATGCCAACGGCGGAAGGACCAAGGTCTTTTGCATTGACAATGAGAGCCTTGGGGGCCGCCTCTTTGCTTATCCGATCTTCTACAGAAGGGCAACCCAGCGATACTATGACGTCCAGAATTGGCAGTACAGAGGTTTCAGAGGCCGAGACGAGCAGCCGCCAGACCACCTCCTCCAACGTCAGACGAATTCAGACACTCAGAATTTGGCTTTCGCATCACGCGAGACTATCACACTAGGTTTGGTTCTCCGAGCTGAGGACATCACATGGGACGAGCCGTCAGGTGAAAAGGCACCACCGTCTGTGGTGTTCTGGGAACCTGAGGCCTTTGATGCTGAATCCATGCTACCTCCGAGTTTGTTCGCGCACCCAGACGTCGCGACTGATCCCCTAACGATCCTGGCCCGTCACAACGAGGCTATCAGGGGGACTGGCAGAAACTTCGAGAGCGAAGACTACGATCTCGATACTATTGAGAGTACGATACTTTGGGAAAATGTCAACTATATTATCGGCCTGTGTTCTGCGCCCTTGGGAAAACCACACCGTGATCCTTGGGCCGTCATCCCCGACCATGCAGCGCTTCCTCTAGGTAAGTTCCGCGTCTCGAAACCTTTCTTCACATTATTGCAGACAGCTTATTCTTTCCTTCTTTCAGGCTGGCCGAGAGACAATTACTGGCAGCTGAGGCTTCTTCGGAAATTTCACTGCAGCGACAACGAGGTTTTGTTTCCGCGCGACCTTGACACAGCGCTTGAGTATTCCCAGGAGATCTACTTCATCCTCAAGGGCCACCTCAAGTGGCTCTTTGAGACTGCCACGATTGATGCTCAGGTGGACGGCGAGGACAGACATTTCTGGAGACGATCGTATTTGATCAACGGCCGTCCCAAAGATGGCACAGTCTATCAGCTCGACACGCAGCTATATCCTTACCTGCAGCTATGCGAGTACTGGGACACATATGGAGAGCTCGACGATTACAGGACGTTCGTAATGAGTCTGATGCAGACGAGAACATTCCGCGAAGTCATTCTCGACATGAAGGACAAGATCGACCTTTCGGTCAATCTTTACATAACGGAAGAGACCCCAGCCGACGACGACTCAACACTGTACCCTTATCATATGTCCAGTAACGTCCTCGTGTGGTACACGCTCACCCAGGTGGCCAAGCTACTAGACGAGACAGGCCTGAGCGACGCGATCCCAGACGAGACCTCAATGTCGCTTCGGACAACCGCTGAAGACGTTCGACAGGGCATATTTGAGGATCTGACTTGTGACTCCCTCGACGAGACGCAGGTCAGAATGTTCGCGTATGGCTTGGATCCCACGAAGCCACGAGGCCATGCCGCCCGACACCGCAGATACCATGACGGCAACGACATGCCGACTCTGTTTGCTCACGAGTGGGGCTTTCTCAAGCAAAACCCAGACGACGATCACGACCATGCCCCCTGGAGAACTCTGTGGGAGGACACGCTCAATTGGGCCTTCACGCCGGATCCAAATTGGATTGACGACCCCTCGATGCGTGATCCGACGCCTGGATTGAATACGGGTTACAAGGGAAACACGAGTAACAATTTCCATGGTCTTGGGAGCGATCACAGTGAGGGTCCGTGGGTTCTGGGCCTTTACCAAGAATGGAGATTCTCTCAGATTGTGGGTGACCAGGACCGTGAGGCGGACGCGTGGGACAGAATCCAAGGCTCGATGCAGTGGGATGGAAGTTTCTCCGAAGCAATCGATACCGAGTATGGGATGTGCACCAGCAAGACTTGGTTCAGCTGGCCGGGCGCGATGATCGCCGAGAATCTCATCGACAAGGTCATCCAGCAGGCTCGGGATTTCAACCAGAGCCAGGAAGCCAATGAATAGGGGGCTTGTACACTCTAGAAGACTTCCCCCTCGTTCAGAGGAAGTCTATTTGCTAGCAAACGATGAATTAAATTTTGAGCTTTACCGAGCTCGTTCGGACCGTCTGCCTAAGTGCACTAATGTTAGCAAGCCATGCATGTGCCCTCAAACAAGTCAACGGGCAAGCCTGCCTCTGCTCGCACACCAACCAGAAGATCCTCATAGATGCCTGTACATTCCCAGCAGTACCAGCGGCATCTTTATATCCTCCGAAGGACCGAATGACTCTGCGAAGAGACATTGAGGCCGAGGGTATCCAAGATCTCTGCCTCTGAGCATTTCTGGTTTGTCGTTGCTGGCGTCGTGAATTGTGGCCGGAGGGAAACCTTGTCCGGAACCCCGGTCGCGGTCTCGAAATTCCTCCCTTGGCGAAAAATCATGTCCAGCTCGTCGTCCGGCGGGAAGGTTCGGCGGTGGTCAGTCTGGATGGGGTGTGCGCAGACAACCTTTGGGATTGGCCTCAGGCCAACTTGCCCTGAGCATGATCGGTTACATATCACAACAGTTCGTCTTGACGCCTTTTACCTGTGGCCAGCCGGTTTAGACATTCTCGAGGCCACCCTCGGAAATGAGTGTCTGGAGCTTGCAGTGGAATGCAACGTCAGCATGGCTAGGAGCGAAGGTTCCGGAAGATTTCCCGGCAGCATGCTAATTAGGGCCATCCCGTCTTCGGGAGGATCTGATCTAGATCACGATGAGCTGACTGGCTCATGACAACAGGGTCTGTGGTGACCTGCAGCAGCAGTCCCCGGTTTGTGCTTCGCATCCCAAGACTGTGGTCCGACGCGCGCTCCCGTTGGTCCAAAGTGCCGCTGCAGTGAGACGAGCCGTCCGCCGCTGCGTTGCTGCAATGGAACGTCACCCAGGCCATTGGGTTCAAACGAGTGGAGGTGAGCCACTCGGCCATCCTCATCCTCCTCGTCAAGCTTGCTTGGTGTCTCACTTCTCCCTTTAATCGTCATCGCACAGAAGAGCAACATGCGCCTCGCAAGCTGCCTCCGGTGACCCCGCCTGTCGCAGACTGTAAAGATGGATGAGCAGGTCTCTCGTCTCCCGCCAGACCTTTTGGAGGCCATGACTGTATTCCTCCGTGGTGTGCAGGATCGCAGTCGACCCGAAGCAACTCCGTCTTCCCCCGGTGGACGCCGCAGAAGGAGCTTGACAGATGAATTCCTGGACCTCGAGAAGGATATGTACCCAGCGACAGCCACGACAGGGCGACATGGGCAAGCTCAAGCGAATGGTGACGAGCTTGAGAGGCAGATGACAAGCTGCCTGTCGAGAGCAGGACGAGCTGATGACTATTCGATGCTCACGGTAACACCCACGCCGACAATGCCGACGAGCCCGCTGGAACGATTCTGGGATGAGACGCAACGCCACGAGCGCATCGCGTTCATGATGCAACAACAGCAAGAGAATCCGACACATCTCCAGACAGAGCAGCAAGCCATCCGCGATTTTGCAGACCCATCGCCTACCACACCAAATGTACCAGCAACATCAAGCCTAGCTGGCAACGATAGTTCGCGAAGGGGGCCTGCGCCTCTCGATCCCTGCCGAGCTCTTGAAGTCGAAGCGCCCTTGAAGGTTGACGAGGAAGCTTATGAAGGCGGCGAACCGGTGCTTGAAAAGATCAAGATAGCAGCGCAGATGCAGTAAGATGGCCTAAGCCACCCCCCCCCCCCAACAAAATATTCGCCGTGTTTGAATTGTATGAGCTGACTCCCAAAGGACGGAACGGATGTATCGACGAGGCCAGCGCGAGTTACGGCTGGGGAGGATCCGCAAGAAGATCTGCAAGGCAAAGCGACCAGCCGAACCAGGCGGAGTGACCTGAGTTTATATCGGAGAGACACATAATGGAGCCTTGACAAAGTGGCATACTTGCACTCTGGCACCCACTGACCGGTGCTGATATTTGGCCAAGACTAAATAATTTGTCTGCACTGTCTCTACTTGCTGAGAGTCTAAAGGCAGGTGATATGAATAGCCAGAGGAAATATGAGAGCGATGTCAATGTAGACACACTGTCGGAAGGGTTTGTCTTCAGTTGCGCTCGGTGTCATGTGTGTCTATGTGTTGGACGGGGGAATTGCCTGGGTGCAGTGGCAGCCTTCGCTACCCTGTCCCGGGGATCATCACAACAATGGATGCAATGTGTGCAAGCTTGCGTGAAGCAACGATGATTCTGACCGGGTGGCGTATAAATAGCTGATTGTATACTTTGTATGTTTGTCACAACTTGTGATACCCAATAAGAGTATGCCCAGGTGGAGCCAAATTGATGCGCTGGGAAGCACTGAATCACCACTGGAAACATAATCTGTTGAAGCTCTAGAGGGGTCCACCTTAGTAGCAGGTCTAGGGCCACCCCTGCACAACAGACAGCTTTAGTGCCCTTCAGAGAGCTTATGGCCCCTGTGACCCACGTGACAGCTTGGCAGCTTGGTGATGCTGGCGACGTGGGGCTTTATCCCCATTCCTGGACCAAGACACCCTCTTCCTTTGCTGTCAAATACTTCTTCAACACACCGCAATTGACACAGCGCAAGTCCTCAGCCTGGTCCCTGGATGAATGCACCACCCTCTGAGAGCTGCTCAGTGCAGCAGTAATCCTACGAACTGCCCACAATGGCGGAATCATCACGGCCAGTGCTGCTGCCCCAGAACCGCAAGATCCGCCATCTCCAGGGCATCTTCCTTCGGAACCTTACCTTCGACCGACTCCAAGGAAAGACTGCAGACGACTCGGCAGTAAAGCACTCGCCGGGCAAGTTTGAGTCTCTGCGTGACACCGCCCAACTTCAGCACTCTGCCTCGAGCGAGAATCTGCGCCCTGCAAGCGCGCGACGCCGAAGTACCAATCTGGGTAGCGCGACGCCCCTCACGAGACAGAAGCACCTTGAGGCCTCTATCGACAAGCGCGTGGCCGACGTCTTTTTCTCCGTACATGTGGAGGGCGAGGAGGATCCCGTCTACATCAGTGAGACGGGGGGCCGCGCAACTGTGAGCAGCCGCTGCTGCTACGCTGAACCTAGCCGAATGACACGAGCTGACTCCTCACTTCTCCTAGAACTTTGATTTTCGTTTCTTCGAATTGTCTCGCGTCGCCGACGCGACCGTCCTCCGATTGTCCGAACTTACAGTCAAGATATGGGCCCAGAAATCCGGGACATGGTCTCTCCACCTCGAACAGCTGGTAGACCTGCGCCGCCTCGCCTTCCTAGGCACCTTGGTTGGAACTCATTTTCCTCCCAACTGCCTCGTTTTCCATCTCATCGACGGCGCCTACACCCTCGATTTGCCTCCCAAGACTTTCCCTCCTCGACAAGGCACCGCTGAGTTCACCTCATCATACAACGCCCTCATGCGACTATCGACCCTTGAACATTCGATACAAGATGCGCTGGCTACGCAGGACATGCTTAAGAAGCAGATCAATGACCTGATAGCCGACCACTCGGATGGCCAGCTTCAACTCAGACAGGCCGAGGACAAGCTGCAACTGACCAACAGATACGTGGCTGCCGAGCAGAGGGCCGTCAAGACGGCGATCGACCAGATCGAACATCTGAACACATCCTTGACGCAGCGCCGCGAGATGATAGTCGACGGGCGCTCGCTGATGGAGAAGACCGACCAGGACATGAACAATGCGTTGAGCAAGTTGTCGGGCGATAAGGAGCAGTGCAACAAGGCCCGAGATGATATCCGTGGGCAGCGGCGACGCGTCTGCGAGGATCTGAACAGCATCTTCAGGATCGAGCCTGTCCCAGACGGCAAGCCTCTGCAATTTCAAATTCGTGGCATCCACCTGCCCAATGCCGAACACTATGGTGCGGGTCTGCTGAGTGGTGCCCAGGAGGACGAGCTGTCTGCGGCGTTGGGCCATGTTGCTCTATTGGTTCAGCACCTGGAGATGTACCTCTCCATCCCCCTGCCGTACCCAGTCACCTACTGTGGTAGCCGCAGCTACATCACCGACGATATTTCCATCCTCAAGGACCCTATTCGGGACTTCCCACTGTATATTCCCCGCGGTGGCTCGGCGGCGCAATTCCGCTTTGATTACGGCTGGTTTATCCTAAACAAGGACATCGAGGCTCTCTGCACGGCACAGGGCCTCAAGGTCATGGACATCCGACACACCCTACCCAATCTGAAATATCTGCTGTATGTCTGCAGCGCGGGTAACGATGAGCTTCCCGAGCGCAAGAAGGGAGGCGTTCGAGGCCTTAGGTCTGGCATCATGCGGAGCCGGGGCGTTAGCCTGGCAGACGAGACGAGCAGCCTTACTTCTAGCCGCCGCGGCAGCGTTGATAGTGACATGTTTGTGGGTGGGAGGCTGGGCGGCGACGACCTAAGGCGCAAAATGAACGAGCTGGGCGTGAAGTCCGTCAAAGCCAACGAAGGGAACGAGTCACCAGTCTTGCCTGACGTCAGTCTTCCTTTTGAGGAACATTTCGGGAAGATGACGCTTCGAACGAAGGGCATGCGGGAGCACGTGGGCAAGTAAGGTGAACGCTCGTCGACGGGGACACGCGACTCTGTCTTGTCATTCACCTGCTCAGGATTTTGTTTGTTTACTGTTAAGATACCCCCACCATTTCTTTTGCATTGGACTCTTTCAAGATAATACAGCCTGTTTGACCTTGACCAGCCTTGGAATCCTGTCGCAATCTAAGTATCCTTGTCTAGCCTCGTGGTACCGTTGTCATGAGAAAATATCCACCCTAGCCCAACCGCTCAAAGATCATGCCTAGCATGCTTACTCTTGGTTCTCAACAAATGCCCATATCTGAACAGCACGAACGGAATCGGAATGAATGCTATACTAATAAATCCCAGAGTCGAGCTCGCCCAGTTGACACCCAACTTCTGATACATGGCGTTCGCGAAAAGTGGAAAGCCTGCGCCGACCAGACTTCTCACGACTGTTGAGCATTAGCGACATAGCACAGAGCATTCATCAGCGGCAGTACTTACAATCGTTACCAGCCAAAACGCTCGCAGCATAAGCTGGATAGGCATCCGACAAATAGTTGAGCACCGCGTTGAAAAGAAGGAACGCGCCGACGCTGAACCACGCAGTGCCGATGATGGGCACGATCCAGTGGATATCCCCCCGACTCGTCCAGCCAAACCAAAACAAGCAGATCGGGATCGCAAACGCCCCAACGAATGCAGGCGGCAGCCGCCACTCGGGCGTAATCTCGCCATCCTCGTTGAACTTGGGCTCAACGTGTCGGTACTGATACCAGAACAATGGCGGCACAACGACGAAGACGCCGACCAGCAAGCCCAGATATGCCAGACCCAGGGTGCCCAGGCTGAAATGGTATATCTCAATAAAAACAATGGGAAAACTCTCGAACCAAATGTAAAGCAGACCATACACCAACGCGATGTACATGTCAAGCGCAAACACAATCGGTTCTGTGAAGAGCAAACTAAAGGGCCGCACTAGCGTCATGACAGCGATATCTTTGCCAGTCATATCCTGTCCGACGAGTTCTGGCTCCGAGATGAGCTTGTCGTTGCCCGTCAGCCTGCGCAGCCGGCGCGTCCGGCGGTAGAGAATATTGGCAGAGGACGTCTCGGGCAGGAAGAAGACGAGGACTGCCAGGCAGAACCCCGACAGCCACATCAGCTCCCAGATCGCCCAGCTCCAACCCCTGGCCTCGACCGCAAACCCGCCCACGAGCGGCCCCAGCGTAGGCCCGCAGACGGCGCCGATGCCCCAGATGGCGAGGCCGTACGTCCGCTTGGCAGGCGTGTACATATCGCCGATGCTGGCGCCACCCGTTGCCAGGCTGGGGCTCCCGATAAAGCCCGTGAGGAAGCGGAACGCCAACAGCATGCCGAAGTTAGCGGCTAGGGCCGTCGGCACCTGCAGGGCGACGAATGCGGCCAGCGTGAGGACATAGACGGGGTTGCGGCCGACCTGCGGGATCTCGGACATTGGGGCCCATATCATCGGGCCGATGGCATACCCGGCCACGAAGAGGGTCAGCCCCAGGGTCGCGGCGACCTGCGAGACGCCGAAGACGCGGACGACGTCGGTGATGCCAGCTGAGAAGATGGCGGAGCCGATGTACACGGAGAAGGTGAGGAAGCAGATCTCGAAGGTCACGAAGAATTTCTTGAAGCGGGACCAGTTTTGGGGGTTCTAGGTGCGACGTCAGTTCTGGGAGTGTCTTGGGAAATGAATCATACACCATTTTGGAGGACTGTGAGAGGAACGGCCAACTTTACTAACACCTGGGTCGTCTGGTCCGTACCAATCGACGATATATACGTCTTTCCCCTTCTCGGGATCGACTCGTCTCCCATTCGCACCACGAAGCAAGTCTTGCGAGTTATATCTGGAGTCAACATCGCTAGAAGACGAGCCAGTGTTGGCGTCACCCATTGGTGGTTTTTCGGATGCGACTTGTTCTGTCTTTAGGTAACCGGAATCCGGTGGTGCTGTTTGCCCATGCAGGCCCATATTCACGGACTTGTTTTCGTTGATATAGCGGTGCCATACTGTCGGGTCGACTTCTTCCGGATACTTAAAAAGTCGTCGGCCGGTGATGAGGCGACAGCATTGCCCAAAAAAGGACTCGCGGATCAGGTCCAACATTCTGTGAAAAGGTCTACAATACTGTCCTTGGGCACCTGGACGGATGATATCCACGATGTACAATTCGAAGGTTGAGGGAGAGCCACTGAGAGGACATGGCCTATTTGGGTATATCCTAATCTACTTACAAGTTCCCGGCCTGCTCGTGGCGTCATGGACTTCGGCCAGTAGGGAAACATTTCATCCCGAAAGTTTCAAAGGTTGTTTCCTGATATTGTCCGACCGGAACGATCCGCACTCAGCTTCGTGTCCGAAATGGGAGCTACTGGCAAGGGCCGGGATCGGGTCCAGGGAAGACTTCAATACACAAAAATGCAGCGTCTGCCATGGCTATACAATTTGTCATAGACGACGCTTCGACCGACAGTGAAGGCCATTTTTGAGTGTCGTTCACGCTGAGGCTCAGTGAAAAGTCCGACTGACGTAGAGCATTTGGGCCTCAAGCCCTAGACAAAGCCGTGGTCTATGACGTGGGCGCGTCCTAGAGTTTCAACGGCCTTAGTGCTGGTCTAGTCCCGGTAATGGTGAAGACCCAGCCCGGCATCGACAACCAGACCCAGAGCCGGGACGCGGACTGGCTTTGCGCATCGCTATGACTCCGTGCAGTCCACCATTGCGCTATCGTGTGCGCGCGCAGAACGCTTTCTATACTGCAGCAAACGCTTGGAATCATGACTTTCGTGGTTGGTGTCGACATAAGCCCCATTCTTCGACAATCGTAGCCTTCCTGTTGGATTTCCTGCCATTATCATCCTCACTCTTCAACAATTGTAGTCTTGATGTTGGATTTCCAATCCTTCATTGGCACAGACGTCCTTTCATCGTCGTCGACATAAAATGACGTCGCACTCTTTCCAGGCCGCCTCGTCGAGGCGCTCGAGGCCGGCCGCGGCGGCGGCGGTTCGTCGTCTTCCGCCCAGGACACCGTGCTCGCCCTGTTGAGGGCCTGCCGGCTCACGCTCCGGCTCTGGCCCGCCAGCTCGCTCCACGCCTGGGAGCGCGGCACGTTGAAGGCGCTACCGCCCTTGGGCCCGTAGGCGTAGTAGCGGGCGCTAGGCTGGTGGATCGTGCCGCCAAAGACCACGGGGAAAAGCCAGACGAGCAGCTGGCGCATCGCCGGCCTGTGGGAGCTTGTCAGCTTGAATCGAAGCCCCACGAAGAAAAGAAACCACGCTACGTCTTGTGCGGTCAAGGGGAGCGGGCGCTCCCGCTTTTTGGAATAGGACTTACATGCAAGCGCACATCATCCCGATGTTCATCTCGAGAGTGGACCAGTAGTGGACGCCATAATTGTCGAATGTAACGTTCGTTGAATTTGCAAAAGTGATGAGGGTCTGCAGGCGGATGATGCTGAACACCGTGACACTACAGAGCAGGGCGTCAGTCGCAAGCTCGCATCATGAAAAGGTTTTCCAGACAGAATAAAAAAAAATATTAAAAAAAAAAAGGAAATCAAGGGGGACGGAGGTGGAGGATGGGGGGTGGTTCCGAGACAAGGTAAGTTACATACACAATACCAACACTGAACATGAGCCCAACACCAATCTTTTTCTTCCAGTGCAGGCGCAGATCTCTCAACTGGGCTAATGGAAGAGCCAGCATCCAAAAGTCCATGAGGATCGAGATGATGGCGTTAGCCCAACCAACTGCGTTGATGTTAATGCATGATCCTCGATGCTCCCCGTCCCACATCAGCCAGAAGTAGCTGATGGGTGTGCACTGAAATGCCGCTATTAGTATGAATGTAGCTCCGTAGACACCGTTGAATACCACAGTGCCCCAGAGCATATATCTCGCGGGTCGTGACGGGAATATCCGAAGATAGAACAGAAGCATGCTCAGCTTCAGCATTGTCACATTGAGGAAGTACCTAATAAAGTGTTAGCTTCCCCCTGTCCGCAAGTGACCTCTCCCTGGGGCGGTGTAGAGTATACTGTATTTCGGTGATGTAGAACCACATCAAGAACATCGTGATTTGATCGAACGGGACGCTCCAGACATCTTTGCCGACGCCATTTGGAATAGTCCCTACGAGAATGATAATGGTACCTGGGAGGCCGATGAGCAATGTGACGAAGATTGCCCAATCGTCCGCGCCCAGACCGCCCCGAAGATAACGAAAGAGCACCCTGAGGACGATAATGATGGCCGTGATGATGCCGAGGGTCAAGGCCACGACGTAAAGCGTCGGGCTTTTGTCCCGGGGCTTGACGCCGCATTCCGTATCCGTCACATTCTTCGTGTCTAGCGACAGCATGAGGTTGTGGTCAGCCCGGTCCGCGGTCCGCATTGCAAGAGTGATTTGGGTTCGGCTGACTGAGAGCTTCCTTCACCGTGCAGCCCTGTGCTACGCAAGCTTCCACAGCAGCATTATATGCTGCATCTTGGCAAAGGCACGTCTGGTTCGTCGATAGACATGGTGTCGCACCGAGGGAGTCCCTCAGGCACACGATCTGGAAAATCGTCAGCTAGGACACCTATCGCTGGGTTTTCAAGTCAGCCTTCTCACTCACAGCACAGGCTGGTAATGTCCTCACAGATGAATTGGCCTCCACCTGGCCAGTCACAAGAGTAAGGCAGTATGCAAAAAGGAGCAGTAGAAGCTGCGGCTCCATCGTCCCGATCTCATTCGAGGATCTCCGATATCTATGTTAGGACGTCCATCTCTGTGGCATGTCGTCTATGCTACGCCCCTTGGATGCCTCTGGACATTATAAGGTAGTTTGAAGGATGGAAAGGACATCACCTCAAATATGAATCTTCGATATAGACGAAATCAAAATAACCTTCAGATTTGAACAGTAAAAACGCGAGGAGTTCAACGGACGACCTTGCCATGGTTTGTGAGAGCCGGAGTTGGCATCTAAATGAGGCAATAACCCAGGTCCATGCGAAGTCCATGAGACTGTGATCGAACTATCACACAAGCCGCATCCTGTGGGGTGGAGAGGTCTCAGCCCAGCTGGATTCGTGGGGTTACGACTTGGGGCCGTCGGCCCAAGGCCCCGGCGGAGCTTAATTGTATGTAGACCAAGGTTCAAGTTTGAGTTGTCGCTTAGCCCACTGCCAGTTGTTCAAGCATCATGCACTACCTATACACAAGCCGTGTCCAGGCTCGGCGATGGGCTTCCGGAGGCACCCACACCCACACTTGGCATAGATCATAGATGGCGTCCACCTGTGCGATTCGCAGTTTCGAGGCCTGTCGCCAGGGGGGGGGGGGGGACACAGGAGTCCTGGGCATGCAGGTTGGGGCGCCCAAAGGCTGCGGATGGGTGGTGCGACCAGTGTGGGATTTGCTAATGTCTGCAGCAACTCAAAAGAAATTCAGTTCCTGGCCCTTCCGGGTGCTGGGGAGCGATCCCCCAAGCTGCATCACCATCAAAGTTTCGATGCCTTCGAAACAATTTGCCAACGCTTCCGGAGGATTAGTAGACGTCTCGGACTTTGCCGAAGCCAATCAACACCCTGGTGCGTAAGACTATTGCTCGTTTGATAGAAGCCAACGCGAGTTCATTGTCGCAAGTCTGGAAATCGGATGAAGGTGCCACTTGGTATCTGTATTTAAAGTTTGCAGTTGAGACTCTAGTAAATCCTCAGATCAGGCCAAGGGACGATTTTCGGGTCGATCCGTCCGGCGAAGTAACATCCATGTCCTTCCGAATTCGATTGCGAAAACCCTAGGTACGATCTTTGCTCAAGAGGCCAATTTCAAGTCCCCCAGCCCCGCCCTGAACTGTGAGTATATTCCAACCCGGCTAACGGGCGTCTGGAAACATACTTTGCTCAAGAGCTATTAGTAACCTTCTCCTAGCCGTGTTTCTTGCCGAGTGCTTGGCTGGAAGGCTGTATAGGCAAGCAACAAAGGTTTCTGCCCTGTCTCCTGGGTCGACATTTTCGTCGCAACATAATCAGAGTTTAGGTGGTACTTGTGCAATGTATCCAATCCGTTGGTGGCTTCCACCGATCCGCCTTCGAATGTGTCCGGGTCGCAAGGCGCGCATTGTAGAGGCGCCCTACTTGTGCTCATTAAGGTATAGTTTTCGGCAGTGGAACAACGGGGGTAGCTGATGCTTCGGACGAAAAGCGGCCCATCATCGTCCGAACAAAAGTCCCATTCGTTCACCTTGGAAGTTGGTGCAGACTGCAGAGCAACCGTGATTATGCAAAGAAGCGTGATAGTGGCTTCCGAACGACAACTCCAGACATGTCAAGATCGAAATAGCAATAGTCCAGCCTGGCTGCTAGAAATAGCAATACCTATGCAGCCTGCGGCTTCTCGACGCAGGAGAGTTAATCTTGTTCCAATTTGTCATCTCCTCTGGTAATCGAGGACCTAGTGGTTCTGACACATTACTGCATGTTTCAAGATTGTCGTCACATTCCTCGGCAGGGGAGTAATGAACGAATTGGATTTCTTCCTCAAATATGTGTGCCATGGCACTCCCGATCTCGTCAGGTGGCCAAGATACAAAGCAATTGCACAGAATGTGAAGATTCAGCTGTGTGGTGTGGCCCTCACGCACACCCGATCCTGAGGTCTTTCAACCAGCATGCCTCAAATCAAGGCACTCTCAACCACTGGTTTGTCCAGCCAGAGGAATTCACACTGTTGCACTTGGCAGCTCGATCAATTGGCGGGTTTTCCTTACCTTCGGAGGTTGTTTTAGTGCCAGTCACGATCTTGAAAGAAAATCAAATCAAATCAAAAATCGCTTCAGTCCCTTGATTGGAAGAGCGGCGCAGGGGCTTTTTGAGACCAAGACCACTGCGAGTATTGTGGCAGGGGTTTGACCTCCCAGAATCCCCTCTCATTCTATTGTTTGACAAAGTCACGTATCTTGGCCCCAATCGCCTTGTCGGAATGCCCTCGCAATGAAATTGCAGGGCCGGCGGGCGAAGGCACCGGCCCGATTCGATATTGAAGTCGCTAGGCTGGATCCGATGGGGCGCAGGTGTCACAATCCCTGCTTGTGACGGTTATTGGCTGCGGCATGCAAACGCAGCTGCAAAGTAGCCTGGGGTAATTTGCCCTCTTGCACGACCAAAGCCGCAAGTCGCGGTGGCACTGGGCGAAACATGAAACTACGTGTTAGCGATCGGCGTCTGACGGCAGAATCCTCCTCCCAGATGAGGGCGTAGATGATGGCAGGATCCCGCCAGAGGACCTCCTGTAGCTGTACGACCTGCAACGAATCTACTTGATATACTGTCCGGCCTGCTAGAAAAAAAGAACCGCAAGATGACTGTATCCTTCCAATCTCGCATGCACACATAGAGCCACTTCGGTCTTTGCTGATAGGCCTAGTGTCACGCCAACGTCAACGACCTTGTTCCTACGCCGTGATTATTTGTGTGAGGAGGCACGGCCAAATTTAGCAATTCGCTGTGGGAAGCATCAGACATGGAATTTGTCAAGGTCACGACAGTTTCGACGGTAGCGTCGCCTAGGGAGACACTCTATGTCATTGACTCGGTGTATGACTCGAAATACTCCCCAGCTCAGACAGGCGGGGTGGGCGTCGATCTCGACTCGTACATCACGTATACGACCACCTCAACGCTTGGTACCAAAGACCCGACCTCGGACCCGACGACGACTTCTTCTGTGCCAGTCTCCACAGCCGTCGTTTCCTCCACCAGCTCAAGCCTTGTCTCCAGCGTCTCAAATATTGTCTCGAGTGCCTCGAGCATAAATTCCTCCACCTCTGCCATCACTCCAAGCAATGGGACCGCCAGCATCAGCGATACAGCCAGTCCAGGAAGCTCCGCGGCCACCTCGACACTGGCAAGCACTGGGAATTTGGCTACATCCAGTAAGTGGAAACCTTCTCGGTCCGCTCTGTCCTCTGTCACTGTTTCTGATTTTGGTATTCGCAGCTTCCACAGTGCGCCCGACTGGGACCAGCTCAACGGCTGCGGAATCCTCAACTCCCGCTACGGCCGGCGCGACCTCGCGTCTGGACCTAGGGACCAATCCGCTGATGCTAGTGTCCCTTGTGACCTTTTTCATATTCTACCAACGACTTCGTTATTAGCTTAGCGTGGACTCGGGGACCCTTAAGTTATTATGCCTTTGAGCCCATCATCAATGCATGAGTCACACGAACTGGCGGCTGGATACTTTACACTATGCGATGTCAGCTTTGAGATGACCGATACAAGACGGACTTCGGATGATGACTTGGTCCCGGCAGGGCGCGACCTTGTGCCTTTGGGACCCGAACGACCACATTCGACGGAGTCCTTTCTTTCCGATCACACGACTTGCAAAGGTTGAAACGAGGCACTCGAGCATCACCTCAGCCGCCTTTATGGCCCAGCAAGCAAATGGAGCATCACTGCACGTGAAACATTCAACGATCTCTTTGGCCTGATCAACATACTACGTACACGGCTACAATCTGGCTAAGGCTTCGAGTATAGTGCATTACGTATATGTCCTGCATCAGCTTTTGAGGGAATGCATGAAGTTGGACGGAATGGGCTTGCATCGCGCAGGATACACATGGAAGGGAAAGGTTTCAAGGTTTCTGTGTGAGAACAATTTAACAAAAACTGGACTTCATTTTGGGACACCGCATTCTCCTCGACCGTGGTTGACAAATACCTTTAGAGGTTGGGGCGCTGGGCGAATGGCTGGAGCCAAGAGTGGACCCGAGTAAGCCCAACACAGGTACCGAAGTATCCCGCTATGTTGACCTCGCGAGGGTCCCGACCCGGAGCGCCGCCCACTGCTCCGAGAAGCTCGCCTGACTTCTGACGGAATTCAATGGATGTGAATTGAGTGATCGCAAATGTCTGGTCTGGAACGACGCGGTTATGTGTTGCTGATGGCTGAAGTGGTGAGGTACGCTGTTACCCGTGGACTGCATCAAGATGAGATGCTTACCATGATGTAAGTCTTGCCCCGCTCTAGCAACAACCGCATGCCATCGCACAAGCTCTCTCAAACGACTGCAATGCAGACAGTACGGAAACACCAGTGACTGCATCCCACACCCTTCAACATGCCGACCGTCCTAATCGTCGGTGGCCACGGAAAGGTGGCCCAGCTGATCACCAAACAACTCGTTGCCAAAAAGGACCCGGCACCTTACACCGTCCACAGCATCATCCGCAACCCAGACCAAGTCTCCGAGATTGAACATCTAGGGGCCTTCCCCACCATCCAGGACATAGAGAAGGCCACCGTCCCCGAGCTGCTCAACACGCTCAGCCACGTGAAGCCCAACGTCGTCATCTGGGCCGCCGGGGCGGGCTACGGCTCGCCACCCGACCGGATCGACGCCGTCGACCACCAGGCGGCCGTCAAGATGATGGACGCCCTGGCCATAGCCTCTAGCGCGGGTGACTGCGGGAAGCGGCTCATAAGCATCAGCGCTCTTGATCTCCGGGACCGCGAGAACAGACCCACGCCCGATTGGTACAATGATGACGACAAGACGCGGAGCGACGGCATCTGGAAGGTAATCGGCGCGTTCATGGAGGCCAAATTCAAGGCGGACAAGGAACTGAGGACGGGCAACGAGAAGCGAGGCCTGGAGTACACCATGGTCAGGCCCGGAGGCCTGACCAATGATGCTGCAGCCCGTCTGATCAGCGCAGGTAAGGTGCACTTGGGTACTACGGTCACGAGAGAGGACGTGGCCTCGGTCGTGGTGGCTTGTATCGACAACTCTGACACTGTGGGACTTGCATTCGACGTCGTCGGCGGGAACGATACAGTTGTGGACGCTGTGAAGGAAGTGGGGCGCGAAAAGATCGACACCTTCGAGGGATACTACTAGGTTCTCTGCACGGGCAAGGGCAGGGGGCACCGCTCTGCTCTGCTGGAGACTTGAGTGATGATGTGCTCTTTTGCCTTGTTGTGGCTTGATGAGTTCCTCGATTTCAAGGCTGATTGAGGCTCGGCGCTAAAAAGACCTGTGACCCGGCCTGATCGGTGGGCGACAGTGGTGTTTGACACGTCTACTGTAGACCCTCGAAGTTACAATAACAAACAAACGCGACCCTGTCAGTGAGCTTTTGAAGTTTCCATGGTATACAAAAGCAGTCAAATAAACTCGAGACCCCGAAAAGCTGGACGGACGAGATTGTTTCGGAATTCAGAGTACGGCCGCAGCTGGCAATCAGGTGTTCCCTTGCCAAAAGCGCATCATGATGACCCCGTCTCGCTAAATCATGTGTGCTTTTCATCTAGAGAAGGAAATAACATCGCCATCATTTGGGGTACATGGACGCTACGCCCATAAATAACGCCGTGCTCTGCTTCCAAGAGTGCGGGGCCCCGGCATTCGTGCATGTTACCATGCTTACAACCCCTAGGCGATTGGTGATACCAGTCTTTTCAATCCCGGCTAGCGGTTATATAATTTTACCGGAGTATATATGAACATGGGCGTTTCGTCTGCATTGTGTCCAAGATCGGCGGAGTACCGCCTTCTCGAGACTCCTCCAAGGGCGATGACTTGTCGCCTTCTCATCACTTGCAATGCCTTTCGGAATCGTCGATACCAGAAGCCACGACGACAGAACCCTGCCGGGAACTGAAATCCTCATCGACGACAGAAATGTGGACTCAATTCACGGCCATGGACGCACGGGCTTGAAAAGGGTTACATACAGAGTTCGTTGTGATGAATGGGGTGTAGGTGCGGAGCATCGTGGCTAATGATGTCCAGGGCGTCGAGACTATCCTGATTCCTCAACCATCCGAGGAAGATTCAAATGACCCTCTGGTGAGTTCCAGGCTGCCAGAGAGGCAGCCGACGGTCAAAGACTTGAGTCCAGGGCTGATTATGAGTCGCGAAGCTTTGGCCGAGCTGGCAAAAGGAAGCTGCCTTCTGGGTAATCTTTCTCAACGCCACCATATTTGCCATCTTGCCAGGGCCGATCATAGCTCCTGCAACCTTTGCTTTGGCTCCGATACTGGGCGTTGCTCTCACAGATGTAGCAAGGCTTTCGGGCTATCAACTTCTGATTGTAGCCGCTCTAGGGTAAGGAGACTCCATCGTACCGTTGTCGCAAAGTTGCACGTGGGCATCTTGAGTGGTAATGGACTAAGTCGCCTCTAGGCCCCTCGTGTCTGTCACCGCGCAGAAATATGGCAAGAGACCTCAATTTCTCTTTGCCTCGGCCGCTGGTACCCTGGGCACCATTATCTGCATCATCGGATCCCAGCAGTCCAACTACCACACTTTACTCGCAGGGCGTATGATCCAAGGGCTCGGGGTGACGGCCTGGGAGAGTCTGTCCCTCGCCGCCATTGGTGACATGTTCTACCTACACGAGCGAGGCTGGCGGACGGCCGTCATTGTATGCTCCTTGGCCTGCATGGCCTCGATGGTCTCCATAATCAGCGGCGTGATGTTTCAGGAGCACGGCTATCGCAATCTATTCGTCGCCGAGCTGCCCTTTGATGCTCTGGGACTGGTAGCTACGGTCTTCCTCGTACCCGAAACGCAGTTCAACCGGTCGGCGAGCCGCCAAGCCGCAGCCGTCGTCGCACACAGCGATACCGACAAGAACGAAAAGGGCCGCACGGAAAATGTCGAGTTCTCACAGTCTTCGAGCGAGGCGCCTTTGCGTCGCCGGTCGTATTTGGAAAGACTCGCTCCGTGGTCCGGTGTCACGTACACAAGCAAAGGTATTCCCCATCTCCTCGCCGAGATATTCATCCACTTGGTCAATCCCGCCGTGTTCTGGATCTTGATGGTCAGCGCCATTCTCGTCTCGCTCTTTGTCGTCTCGGCATACATCATGTCACAAGTCTGGTCGGTTCCCCCTTACAACCTGGACGTAGCGGAAAACGGCTACTTCTGGACGGGCGCTTTCGTCGGCGGAGTACTGGCCGTTGTGGTCGGGCCTATTTGTGACTGGTCTGCGCGAACGCTCGCCAGATTACACAAGGGAACATTTGAAGCAGAGTTCCGCATCCCGGTCAACATTCTCGGAGCTTTGTTCTGCGGATTAGGGTGGTTCGGGCTCATGTGGACTGTGAATCATCCCAGGCCAAACGGCTATTACGTGGGAGCTTTCTTCCACGGCTGCGCTTGTTTTGGAATCTCTGTGCCATCCACAGCAGCAGGATTATACATCTTGTGAGTCTTCCAGAAGTTCGTCGCACCCCGCGTCTGAAAGCCGCTGTTAAAACTGTATCCTAGGGATTCTTTCCCGAAGCAAGCAACAGAAGTATTTGTTCTCCAGATGATGCTGAAGAATTTCATGTTCTATGGATTTTCGAACTTCATCAACACGTGGGCTGGCGAGGCCGGCGCGGGTGAGGTCTTTGAAGTTTTTGGTATTGTCTCGCTCTCATTGCTCGCGCTTTGTGTCCCAATGTGTGAGTCACCCCATGTCACCACCGAATTAAACGCGCGGTTGTGCTGGCTTGAGTTATTGACCATCTGCAGACATCTTCGGCAAGTTGAACCGCGCGATGATGTCTGGTCTCTACACTCGGAACCCCATCTTCCGCTCCCTAGGGTAACGTCATCCGCATTCGAAGCGGGAGACATTGCGAGCAACTTTTGTGTTCAAGCGCCGGACACGAGGCTCGTGACGGTCCCACGTGGACCCTTAAAACACCAGGTAGTCAGGGTCCTGGACCCGTTCGTCGGCTCTTCGGGAGCGATGTTAGGTTTCATGCAGGTACAAGTCTCGATGCTAGAGGGTCTCTGGTTGGGGTACAGGCGAGGACGCAACAGCTTCTCCACCAGAAACAGACTTTGATGGCTGTGACCCGGTGATTTGCCCATACCCGAGGACTTGAAGTGGATGCAAACGTGCCACCCATCGTTGGAACAGTCAACGGCCACTAAGGAAGCTGACGGGTGGCTTTACAGGTCATCTGTGGAGAGTCTAAATACCATGACCAATCTGAGCCACCATCTGAGGACGTCTGTTGTTACATGCGTGGCGCCATGTCCCAGGTCGGATGACGGCTGCAAGAACTGTACCGAATGATATAATACGGCCTACTATCTAGCACTACTCCCCTTTCGGTCGGACATTCCGAGCGAACAAGGTAGCCCCACGCGTAAAATACAACGACCATCAGGAACAAGCGTATTCTCGCCGAGAACTCCCGGCCAAGACTTATGGACGGCAGATGTGAGATCTTGGAAGACGGGAAGTCAATCCAAGAATCTCGTGACACCACCATGGTCGGTTCATCGATCATCCTCGCAATTTCGTCCCACCCACCGTACTATTTCCGTCAAGTACCGCGATCTGAACACATCTTAAACTTCGACACGAGACTACCACCCTGCATCAGGATTTGAATCGGGGGAATCATGTACGACTCGAGAACAGAAAAACCTGCCTGGCGACGTCAAGTTCTGAGAATATCAAAAGGTTGGAAGACCCCCCAACTGCCGCTCAGGCCGTGTCACCCGGTTTCGGAAACATGCATTGCGGTACTGCCGTCCACGCTCTCTTTGTTCGACAAACGGCCCCCAGGACAAGACCGCACTGCTGCCATCGTTCAGACAGCGCGGAGAACAGCTCGTCAAGAAGATGACATTGCGCATGCGCCCTAGGCCGATGAGCCCAGACAAGATCCAAGATGCTAGCATGCCAGTTCTTTCAAGTGCTGCTCGAAAGCTTCTCGGTGGCAGCCTGACGGGCCCTGCTCTGAGGGAGATCGAAATCGAGTGCGACTTCGACTTGAAGACAGACGGGGCTGCCCAGTTCGAACGAGAAGTCATCCGCGTGTTCCAACAGCCCAAGGACGAGGAGAGTCTGCTGCAGCTAGAGGCCGACGACACTCGAAGACGTCTGCTCGCAGAGTCTTGGTCGGCGCTGGCACTCAACACCACGATCAGGGAGTTGTCCGTCAGTCGATTCGTGCCGGTGTGGACATCTGCCTTTCACAATCCTGCGTTTCGCGCCCTCCTGGGCCGACTGGACAGTCTGCATCTCAGCATCTTCGGCACACAAAACGGCCATCGTCGCATCAACACCGTGCCCGCCTATCGCGACTCGCTGCAGTCCATCCTGAAGGTGCTCTTTCTCCACAGCAGCTCGCTACAGAGCCTCTCACTCCACGCTTCTCAGCATGCGCCTCTCGGCTCGCGCGGCCACTACCACATTCCGCTTTCGTTAAAGGCCACGCAGCTTCCCCAACTCAAACACCTGTCGCTCAAAAACTGCTTCATTGGCTTCGAGCTGGCCCACTTCATCAACGGCCATTCGGGTACACTGGAGACTCTTGAGCTCCGGAGCTGCTACAGCTATCGAGGGACAGGCGACGGTGGCCAGGCGGCAGGCATGACCTGGGCAGCCTTCCTGGGCATGATCACCCGGCCTGGGTTGAGACTGCGCCGCGTCGACATATCCGACGACTACATCCCGTTGACCATCGAGGATCCCAGGCTGGCGGCGTACGATCCCGATACCGCAGACGAGCCCGAGGATGTCAAGAACGTGCGCCGAGCACAGAAGGCCAGGCCGAGCACCAGGCTGTTCCTGTACGGCCTGCTGAGGGAATACTCCGGGGAGCTGTGGATGAACAAGGAGGCGATCCTGAGCTCCTTTGACGCCGAGGACGACCAGAAGGCCTACGAGGGGCTGATGAAGGAGATCGCGCGGGGAGGCAGCGGAAAGCCAGCAGGGCGAAAAGCCGATGCCTTCTCGGAGAAGTCATGCACTGTTGGCGCTGTGGACGTCGTCGAGCTCCCAGTCTGAATCCGACAAAACCCGCCGCGTGGCGCAAAGTCTCTCTCATTTGAGACGATGTACAGTATTGGTACCCGGACTTTAATTATTAGATCGTGTCCCTCGTCTTCCAAGTTGGCACAATCTTGGATATCCGGATTTGGAGAGATCACAATCGACATAATTTTACCACCAGAGTTTTTTTTTATATTCCGAGTTTCCCAACAGCCCCAATGAGACCCTGAGACGCCTGACATGGGACCCTGAAAGTTGGCATGTCGTCGCATCTCAGCCTGAAATTACTCGCGGCAATAGTCGCCGGGCGTCTACTAGCAGGGCTAGCTCGCCCCCTTGGGCTTTGCTGAAAACGGGATGAGGCCCGTCGACCGTTGCGGCACTCCACATTCCACACGCCGTTCGCATGGTTGTATTTGCTTGGTGCTAGGGTGGCCGATAAGACCTTGGAAATTTCAACTGACAGCACCGGACCTAGGCAGATATCACGCGCGAGTCCCACGACCGATCAGCTTGAAGTCGAGAAGTATATATTATCATTGCCTGGCATTTTGGGGTGGCCTTTGTTGCTACAACCGCGTGGGCTTTCCAGCAAGTGCCTATGGAACTGGCTAATGTCAGGAACGAAGCGGTATCATCATGCCTATCGCTGCCGGGCCCATAGACACCGGGCCGCGACAAGATCGGTCTGGTGGACCACGCTACTGGGATAGCGGGGAAACGCGTCTACTGCAGTAATTCCGGAGCTGAGGGACGATCAGAGCAGTTCGAATGGAGCAAGTGCCAATTCGTAGTCATATAAGGCCCTTGGGGGTGCCGAGTAGCCCTGTTGGGACCGACGCTGGTTGTATCACGACCACTGACGTTTCTCGGTTCCGGACCGTCGGAAGGTTCTGCCAAGACTCAAAATGTTATTAGCAACGAGAGTCCTGCTCGGCGCGCTGGCCCTTGGGGCCCGTGTATCTGCCTTGACTGGTGTCAATACGACCGGTTACATCGACCAGATGTTTGAAACGTCCATGGGCTTCCTTGACCAGATCTACGACCCTACTGCAGGCTATCTCTGGTACTCCTACTACCCGCTGGCAGCAGGGAAGCACGAGACGAGATCGACAGTCTGGTATGCGGCAGGGCTTCTGCGCCGAAATCAGGGCAGCGATGTGGACGACGCAGTCAAGATCCTCACAAGTGTTATTGGCGGCCAGAACAAGAATATTAGTGACCAGTGGTCTGTCTTGCCATGATTTTCCTAGGTCAACTGAAGTACATGCCGGTGGCTAACTGTCTGCGACGTCAGGTATGGGGATTACACGAAATACCCTGAGGAACCGACTGTCGGGACGCCTTGGTACCCAGAAAGCGTGAGTCGTTTCACTCTCAGCGTTGCCAAAACCCAGGGGCCTAACAGAAGCAATCAGATCTACAATAGTTGGGATCCCAACTGGCGGGGCTTCATCGGTACATCGTTGATCGTCATATATGAAGAGTATGGCCATCTGCTGCCCGCGTCCGTACTGTCTCTCATCGTCGAGTCGATGCACAACAACACCATCGGAGACAGCTACAGAGTCGGAGGAGTCGACGGGGACAATCTCTACCCGGCTTACAGCAACCCATCTCTGATGCGAGCCGCTGGGACCGGATGGACCGGCAGGAAACTGAACGACAGCAACATGACCAGCGCGGGAGAGGCATATGCGCAGGAGGTCATCGACCTGTTCAACCTGAACAACACCCTCAGCGAGTTCAACTCCGCGACGTATTGTGGCGTCAGCCTGTTCGCGCTGACCCTCTGGGCCAAGTACCTGCCCGAGTCGAGCGTGATGGGCGCCAACGGCGCCAGGATGATCCGGGACATCTGGACGACCGTGGGCGCGCTGTACAACGCGAACCTGCGCAACATCGCCGGCCCGTGGGACCGCACCTGTAGGCATCCCTTTCCTACTGTTACGGATCCCAAAGTTGCTTTGTGCTCCGTTCCCGCATGCTAATAGTCTCCAGACGGGTGGGACCAGAACCTCTACGTGGGGATCATGAATGCGTACATCTGGTCGCTGGTGGGCGCAGACAAGGCCCCCGGCATCAACACGGTGTCCCACGGCAGGACGCCGTACTGGGCCGTCAACCACGCCGATGATTTTGAGATCGCGCCCCTCCTGAGCGCCATCTTGCCGTACCACCACACGCTGGTGCCGGACGGGGTGCAGCAGAGCCTGGTCGCGTTCCCTGGCGAGCACACGTACAAGACCGCGGCGTACTCGCCGCCGTACGACCTGGCGAGGAGGAACATCACGACCTGGCTCGGCGACAACATCACGATCGGCGCGGAAAGCTTCAGCCAGACCGTCGTGGGTGGTGCCAGTATCAACCAGGAGCAATGGGCGCCGGCTGTGGCGCAGTGGCTGAGGAGTGACGGGTCGGTGGGTTGGTTCAGCCTCTACGCGACCGAGGCGGCCGTCGACGTCGACGTCCAGCCGGGACAGCTGAGCTTGACCTACCCGATCGGAAATACGAGCAGCATCTTCACGTTCCTGGTGGTGTCGAATCCGCTCGGACAGAAGAGAGATATACTCGGGTGGGAGGACGTGATGGGCTTGTCGGTGAACGTCAGCGGGACCGTCGACGTGACGCCGCAAATATCGTTCTGTGGTCTCCTTGGAGGTTCTTGCGATGTCATAAACGACTGGGAATTCTGGAATTTCACATATGTCATGCCAGAGGGCAGCACAGAGACACCAGCGATTATGCTGGATGTTGAGGTGATCTGAATATTCGGAATCCAATTTAAAGCGATTATGAGACCGCATGCTGAAAAGCCATTACCCGGTCCGCTCCAGTGTGCCAACAACCCGCAGCTCTCCCTTCGCCTGCCTGCTGGCAAGCTCCTTCTTAACAAACTTCAGAGGGCGGTACACAGGATTCCACATCTGCTCACGGATCCACTCCTTCAGGTCTTCGTCGTCGCTCGGGATCCCTTCCTCGTGCACCACGCCCTCCTTCTCAGCCGCACGGATCACGTTCTTGGCGACATTAACACTGACGTCCCGCACCACGTCGACGCCGGGCAGCAACGGAGCCGTATCGTCCTTGAGCGCTAGGCTCAACTCCGCCACGCCTTCGACTGCTGCAACAAGCATCTTGTCCGTCAGCAGTCTGGCGCGGGAGAGCACACAGCCCAGGCCGATGCCCGGGAACACGACCGAGTTGTTGCACTCGGCCACCTCGATCTCGACCTCCTTGCCTCCGTCGCCCCAGGGCCCCTTGACGGGCTTGAACGGCGAGCCGGTCGCCACCAGGGCACGGCCGTCTGTCCATTTCAGCAAGTCCTCGGGAACGGCTTCGTGCAGACGGGTGGGGTTGGAGAGAGGCATGATGATGGGCCGATCGACGTGTGAGGCCATCTCCTTGACGATCTCCTCGGTGAATGACTTTGGTCTGGTGGAAGTGCCAATGAGGACGTTCGGGTGTACTTCCTTGATCACACTCAGGAGATCGGTTGGTTTGCCGTCCCACTCGTCGTTGGCCTTGGCAAAGAACCTTTGGGCTTGATTGAGCTCGGTTGCGGTCGTCAGCAGGCCGGGCTTGTCGAGCAGCCTTGATAGTGTGAGCATTTAGTGATTCACAGCTTACGGAGAACGATCTGGGGACCACCTGGGCATACCAGATTTGCTTTGCGGCGTCTTCTTTGCTGATTCCTCGCTCGGCGGCAATGGCATCTCGGACCTGGTCAGCGATCCCACAGCCAGCGGTGCCGGAACCGAAAACGACCATGCGCATATCGCTCAGTTTCTGCTTGGTGACATGCAGACCTGACATGATAGCTGCAAGCGTCACACACCCTGTGCCCTGCACATCGTCATTGAAACAAGCAATGTTGGGCCTGTACGAGTCGAGAATTCGTCGGGCTGGACTTCGGCGTCAGTGTAAGACTCCCAGCAAGAGTTCATGAATGATGAACGACAAGATTGAAAACTAGGATGAAGCCGACCGTTTGTGATGCCGAAATCCTCAAAGTGAATGTAGGCCTTCGGATATAATTTATGAGCCGCCTGAACAAAGGCGTCGACGAACTTGTCGTATCGTTCGCCTCGGACCCGCTTCTCGCGCAGGCCGAGATACAAATCATCTTTGAGCAGCTCCTCGTTGTTTGTGCCGCAGTCCAAAACGACGGGCAAGGTCCGATTTGGGTGAACTCCCGCGCACAGGGTGGTGAGGACGAGCTTCGCCACGGATATGAGGACACCACCACAGCCCTGATCGCCGATGCCCAGAATTTCCTCGCCATCTGTATTGTTCTCAGCGATGGGCACACACAAAACCAACAGACCAGCGGAATATACGAACCGCTGACGACGATGTAGTCAATGTCCTCTGGTCTGCCCCACTGCGCGAGATCATTGTGGACCCGCTCCACGTCATTGATGTTGAGGAAGCAGCCTTCGGGCCGCCTAAAGAGACGCGAGAAGTTCTGGATGGCCTCGCCTTCAGTAGGAGTGTAAATGATGCTGAACATCTCGTCGATGTGATCTTGCAGGAGCTGCCGATGATGGATCAGCTTCATGAAAGGTCAGGCCCACCGCTCCCGTCTCGCCCCCTCACCTTGTAGAACAGAACTTCATTCTGCTCCTTCATCGAAGTCATGAATGTGTTCTTGGAGAGATCATCCGGGAGGCTGGAGTACTGCTCATAAGCACGGTTGGCCTGCTGCTCCAAGGTCTGGACGCTCTGGGGGAGCAGTCCAGTGAGATTGAAATCGCGACGTTCTTCTGTTGTGTGGGCGGACCCCTTGTTGAAGATGGGGTTGGTGAGGAGGATCGTGCCTGTCAGGGCACATTCGAGGTCGCCGCTCGTGCTGAGAGGCAGGTGCCCAAACTTGGGATTCTTGCCTTGAGGAGCCATCTTGTGGCTGCCGGCGCCGGGTGCAGGTGATGTTCTCGGGCGCTGACGTGGTTGAGGAGTAGTTCAGTGCGGTTTCTAGGTGTAGAGGATTGAACAGAGTGAAGATGCGATGATGATGAATGGTTTTGTTCTCAGGAAGATGGCTGTCGTGCCTGTTTGATAGCAACAAGCCGACGCATCGGGTAACCCACCAGCCCACATGCACAATTCAAGATTACGTTGCATTGAAGTTGCCCTGCAACAGGTTGTAAACCTTAGTCTGCACCAGTAAAGCACATGACGTAGCTCGACGGCCCTTGCAGGAATCCGGTATACAGCGAGCGGTGTGCGAGTGGAAACATACAAAACCGACCTTCTAAATTAACACCAGTCCTACTTCGACCGTAGGCTCTCAAGGCATCTATCCGAGTCCATGTTTAATTTGATAGATTCATGTCCACGATGTACCCAGATCCAGACGATACCGTTGCACTGCGAATATTCAACCGCGGAGTGACCCCGGCTGGCCGGAGTATCCGGATGGCCGGTACCGTTGCCAAGGTCCAACCGCAAAGCTTGGCCCGGCCCGACAGTCGCAAGGAGCCCACGTGGTGATTGAACCGCTGCGCCCCCCCCCCCCAAAACCCCAGTGGCGTACCATACCTATTACAAAGTACTTGGCGCCGGTTGAATGACGATCACATGCAATCTATTATTCTATATATATGGTGGCAGGGTGGACACACTGCACGACACTCAAGACTATGTGCATATAGAGTATAAAACTAAACAGACAGGCGTCGAATATGTCTCGTAAACATGCGCATTAAATGATGGAGTTATAATGGATTCTAGAGGTGAAGTTTATAAAGTTCACATGAATAAAAAAGTATGTGTTATAATATGCTACAATTAATTTTTCTGCAATTGAGTGCCATTGATATATGGCTAGAGCTAAGGCAACTCAGGTCATTGCGTACCTAGATAGCTTATAAAGATTTCGTTCTACTTTTTTTCTTCTTTTTTTCCCTTCTCCTTTTGCCCCATTACATGAAGGGATTATACAGCAACAGCGATCAGTATCAGAATCTATGTAGTGACTTGCAAAGCTATGTATGGAGCCACGTGAGAGATAATTACCGAGATGTCTTCAAAATGACAGGCAATGTAAAATGACTCGACATGTTGATTATATTGCGCTGCTAAAGTGCTGCTAGCCACCCTTGCCAAAAGGCTGTCTCCCAGAAGTGAAATTTGTGAGGAAAGGTCGTGCTGGCCAAACTCCACATCGACCATACCCCAATATCGTGTCTCACTCTGCACCTCGTCAGATGATGTTTACTCGTAAGTGCAAGTCACCGAGGAAGAGGAAGCGGAGCAGCTGGTCAGAACCTCGCCGTTCTGCTCAATGTCGATGATGGTGGCCCCGGACGGTGTCACGGTGGTTCCGCTCTTGATGGCAGTAGCGCTGGTGAAGGTGACGGTGTCAAAGTCGGCGAAGGGGACAAGCTCGCAGCTGCTGCCGGTGCACTCCTCAAAGTCCTCGACGATCCACTCGGCATTGTACTCGCAGAGGGAACCGTCAGTGACACCGGTGAAGCTCTCGGTCTTGGTCACGCCGGTGGTCAAGTTCTCAACCTACTAGCTATTAGCTTGCTGGAACGGAGCACAAAGCAACTTTGGGATCCGTGACAGTAGGGAAGGGGTGCCTACGGTGGCCGTGCCGGACGTCGTGCTGGTCGCGGTGACGGTCATGTAGATGGAGTCGCCGGCGGAGATGGTGATGCCGGAGAAATCATCTGACAGAAGGGTAAGCCTTGTGCTGCCTCCACCCACTAGCTTGGAAGAACTGCACTTACAAGAGTAATCCGGATACCACTCGTACCACGCGTCGTAGCTCACGCTGGAGCCTTCGACATACCAGTCGATACCAGTCTGCAGAATCGCGGTGTCGCAAGTATCGCCATCAATACCGACCCACTGGATCACATCAGTCGGCATGGTCTGTTAGGGGATGAAAACATTCTGGCACACGTACAGCAGCGCCAGCCGCCTCACTACTACCGCTCGAGCTTGGCGTGGGGACAGTGATGGTCCCGCTGACAGAGGTATAGCCAGTGCCGATCAGAACGGCTCCGGCCCAATTGGAACTGTACTCAACAAAGGTAACGTTGCCATCGGCCGGCTCGAAGTCGGACTTGATCATAGGCTGAGAGCGGCGGGTGAGGCCATCGCGCCTCGCCTGTTGATGGGCCAACCGACTCTCCCGACGCTTCTGAGTGAACCTCGCTCCAAGAGCGGCCTCGGCACAGAGGAGAGCGCTGACGGCGGCACTGAACTTCATTATGAGGGATAATAGGAGGCTGGGCGAGCAGTCTGGGTGGGGGCTAGCAACGAGTGATTGGGCCAAATAATCTTGAACGAGTCGTGAGGGCTGAGGACTAGGGACCCGAGAAGGCGATGCAGTGGATGTTAAGTTCCTTTTATATCATGATCACGACTATGAGTGCCCTCAATAGGCTCACCTACATTTGGATCCAACATGACAGTACATGACTGCCGCGGTTGTGAGGTCGTCCTGGTCTAGGCCCACTATCGTGCGTCGTGATCGTGCGGGCTGAACCGCAGGAAGACGCACACGGCCTTCCAACGTGACGCGGTGATCCTCTTCGTTTCGGGCAAAGATTCTCCTCATCGTATTAGGAAACCGGTCGTGAGGATAGGTGGACGTTGCTAGGCCCGCGACTATCGAGTCCTGTGAGTGCGGCACCCGTGGGCGGTCATGCAACGACCGACAACGACCTTCCGAATCGACGAGGGATCTCCGCGTCCGTGCGTACAGAAACTCAAAGATGCGTATAAGCTTATCGCCAGTATAGCATCGAAAATGGGTGGTTGCAGGCGGCCAGGATCCAAACTCCAGTGTGGAAAGCACAGGCGCGCAATGCGATAGGCCGTGGCTTGATGTGGCATGCTGCGGGTCGCTCGGGGAACGTCTGCTCCCACATCCCTTCCAACAGCACGGCCTGGAAAATGCAGCATCTGACCGGCCTCGGACAGCAAATGCTAGTCCATGGGTGCCGTCTCGGTGGTTGCCATGGGCCCTGGCTGGCGATATCAAGTTGAGACGTGAGGACGCGTAAGGCTGATAACCTGTAAGTCTCCGACTCGACACATTTAGGGACGATACTCACATGTGGTCGACAAATTTGATAGAAGTGTGCAGCGTGGATTGGAGGACAAGTTCAGAGTACAGCATCCCATTGCCAAGCTGTCATGCTGTCAGACTCCTGTCTTTGTCCAATCCCGCTCTACTACTCCTCGATGTGCATCTGACAGGCATGCTGAACTGCCGGCTGTCATTTTGTCTGCTATTGCCGGTGGCGTGTTTGGGGACCCCTGGCTCGCGCCGCCTCGCGTGCAGGTGCACCGCGGTCACATTGTTCTTATCAGCGGTGAGATGGGCAAAACTGAACACCAGATCCGATCCCTGCAATGTCGTGATGAAAGATGCATCCGCTCTCATGTGGTGGTTGCGCCTGAGAGCAGCCGTGCAACGCACCACGGAGGGGTGCATCCCAGCATCGTCGATGCAGTTGGACTGTATGGAATGGGGTCGGACAACTCGTGTCGTATGGAGGCTATTGGAGGAAGAATGACGCGAGACGACTTCTAGAACAGCAGGTTGGAAACACCTCATCAGGTACCTATGCCAATGGTCGATTGGGCCACCCGATCAAGATCCCTCGGATATCTCGGACGGGCTAAATCTCCTATCTGTGTGCCAGCCCACCCCTCCGGACGTCTTCGGATCCGGTTCTGAGACCCCGCCGACTGCCGATATGCAGTCTGGCCAGCAGGAACGCCCCATTTTCGTGTCACCGCCATGCAAAGTCGTTGGACATTGATACACTTTCTTAGCTCCACGTACCTAGGTAGGAGGGCGTACGGTTTGCTGACCTTCCAAACCATGTTGATGGCCAGAATCGTCTGTGTCTCTTGTGAACGCATATGCGAAGATACCAGTATAACCTTGGAAGGTGTGCGTCAACGAGCCCATTAGCCCATTCGCATCAGATACCCTGGAACTGTACCGTGATTCATTTCCAAGGTTCTCTATGCAAATATATGATTCCGACTCAAAAGCTCAAAGGATACCTAGGCTTCTGTAAATACCTCAATTCCTGCCATATTCAATTTTGTATGTAATCCTGAGCAGACATACACTCGTACGAAGACCTCTGTCCAAATACACATGCTCGGACAGAAACCAACCGACCCGTTCGTCATGTTCCTGGCACTTTGCACACTTTCTCCTTCGAGGAGAGGGAATGTCACGTCTCCAAATGAGGGCTTTGAACCGACAGCATCGGAATGGGCAGCACTTAAGCCATGAATATTGATTTCAAGCACCCAAGTTCAGGAGGAGGAGTGAGCATGCTGAGACATAACACAGTAGTAGTCTTGTGCCAAGAAATGTACCTGTACCTGGCTCTTCGGACAAGCAGCCTAGCACGCCAAGAAAGCCATGCCCTGGCCTACCAGTTGAAATGCACGGCGCAACTCTACGGGAAGTGGGGAGCCGCCGCTGCACCCCACGGCACTAGTTCTCCTCTTGATGCATGCGTGGCTGAACGCAACTCAGCTAGATGGTGGCGTTGATTCACTTTCCACACGCTTTTGAGGGCAGCAATTGCGGTATACTATTGAGCGCCCGCGTGCAATGTCTCAACAGGAGCCCCCCCCCCCATCTTGCACACATGCTCATAGATCCTGCTCCACAGACTTCTTCTCATGTCAACCTGTATACACCCTCCGTTTTCGTTGAGTTCATATCTACCTAGTTAGCTGGCTGAAAACAAGCCTATTTCTCCTGCCAATGCCACCGATTTGTAACTGCATAGACATTCTTATACTGCAGCACATGGCCGAGGAACACACGGCCCAGAGTGGCATGCAGATACTGTACAACAAGGCTGGGGTATGTAATTGCCTAGGGTATACTCAGATTTACGGATAGCCTCTCGATAAGGTACGATGAACAATCATACGTCGATTGAACCCAATATCCAGGGAGACCACCTGCTGGAGTCTGGTAAGGTTTGATTTGCGTCAGGATGGATGGCTGCGTTACGTGAGTACGATATGCTATTATCAAGGGAATATGCACTTATGACATATGTGGAGCCAGTGACCCTTGTCAACATGAGATGCTTAATTTGGCCTCGGAACGTCTCAACGTTATCAGCCTGGTGTCAAGCCTTCATCCAACTCCCTTCGACACATATTGGACCCGCAAAGCGATGGCTGATACAAAGAGTCCCGAGGCACCCATCACGGGTGACACTCCGACTGCAGACGCAGAGGCTGTCAAGGAGCCTGGCCCACCCGAGACGGCGGCCGAGCAGGACACGCTGGCTCAGACCGCAACTGACTCTGCTCCCACCGCGAAGGCTGAGTCGGCCCCCTCGGAGCCCGCCAAGGCCTCCGCACCTGTGGACGCTCCGGCTGAGGCCCAAAGCGAAAAGACCCCGGCAGAGGCGACCCAGGTCGATTCCAAAGCGGCTGCGCCGGTCGATGCAGCAGCGTCCACTGAGGGCACAGCGAAGGAGGCCGCTCCGCAGCAGAAGACACCACTCGACCAGTTCGATGCCAAATTACCCGATCTGCTGAAGGAAGCCGGCCACGACGAGATGTGGGGTGTCAAACTCGTCTCGCCAGCGTCGTCGCATGTTCCCACGGGCATTGTTCTCCAGAAGTTCCTCAACGCCAATGACGGGGATCTTACCAAGGCCCTCGACCAGTTCAAGGGTGCCTTGAAGTTCCGCAAGGAGAAGAAGCCTCTTGAACTTCTCACCAAGAGCTTCAGTGCGAACAAGTTCGCAGATCTTGGTGCTGTGACTGTTTACTCCACCAAGGACAGCACCATCCCGGAGGTGTTCACCTGGAACCTCTACGGTAATGTCAAGGGCAAGATGGACGAGGTCTTCGTGCCGCTGGAAGAGTGAGCATCAGCCGGTCGAGGCCACGTGCGACAGGGCTGACGCGACGTCACAGGTTCATGAATTACCGCATCGCTCTGCAAGAGCTGGGCATCCAGCAGCTCAAGCTTTCCTCTGCTACTGAGCCCATCACCGCCGACAAGGACCCGTACAAGATCATCCAGGTGCATGACTACAAGAGCATCTCCTTTCTGCGTCAGAACCCCAACGTTAAAGCAGCCAGCACCGAGGTCATCAAGCAGTTTGCATTGGCCTATCCCGAGCTCCTGAAGGTGAGAAGCTGCTATCGCGCGTTGCGCCGCCGGACTACTGGTACGGCGCCCACAGGCCAGTTGACTGATTAGCTGGATTCTTAGGAGAAATTCTTTGTGAACGTACCTGCTGTTATGGGCTGGATGTATGCTGTGATCAAGGTGTTCATCGCGGAGAAGACAGCGAAGAAGTTCCGTAAGCAAGCAATCCTTTCTCCCTGTTGAGAAGCGCGGTGTCGGTCTTGCCCCGAAACGCGATGCTGACAGCGAGCAGACCCGATGGCGAACGGCGCAAACCTTGCCGCTGAATTCAAACAAGGTTCAATGGACGAAAAGCAACTGCCCAAGGAATACGGTGGCGAAGGCGGTTCAGGGGACGGCAAGATGAAGGATATCCCCGGCCTAGTCAACGAGCTCAAGTTCGAATGATCTGGACCAAGGGATACTCTGTTAGTAGACATGTCAGAATTCTGGGTCAAGATTAACTACCTAATTAGATGATATTATAGAGCGATTCAGAAACCCAAGCAATTGATACCTCCGCCAGCACAAGTTATCATGAGACGCAATATTATTACCGTATTGTCGAAGTCATCATCAACACGGCCCCACAACACCTTAAACTCCGCATTATGCTTCCTGGCGCGTCTGCTTGAGAGACATCTAGGTCTCGCACGATCGCTGCAAAGCCAGCATGAGCGCCTACTAGCTGACTTCACTGCGGAAGTACTTTGGTGCAGTCATCCATGTCGTTCAAGTTGTTGACCCCCAGCATGCTCATCCGGAAGTAAGCTGGAGCAAAGGCCTGTGAAATCACGTACGATCAGCAAATCGAGCTGTCTCCTATTGGACAGACACGCAAGGACTTACCGCATTCCAGGCGTCTAGACTTGCGGAGAAGGCTTGGAACGTCCCGCTGGTAGCAGAATTGTTCGCCAGCGCGAGATCACTCTGAAACTTGAAGACGCCGTCGGGCGTGTCCGGGCTCAAGGTCTCGGTGAAAAAGTTTGTATCCCAAACGCCGTCCGTCGAATCCTGGCTGAAGCCCGCCTTGGTGGGGTCCACAAAGGACTGCGTGCTGACCGTATGCGCCCCGAGCAGCGCCACCAGATCGGAGGCGGAGAAAGTCTTGGCCTCGAAGAGCGCGATGTTGGTCTGCGCGTCCGCGAAGGGGCTCGGGATCAGGCCCTGCGGCGGCAGCGCGTCGCTGTCGACCCGCCCGACGAACGACTTGATCCGCGGGCCGCCGGGGCAGCTGACGACGGCGGTCAGCGCGCCCATCTGGATCAGGTCCGCCATGGTGACGTTGTACTGCTGGTACTCGCCGAACCACGTCTGCATCTGGGCGCTGATGTCCTGCAGCCCGCGGTTCTCGACCCGGCCGTTCTCCTCGCTGTTCAGCACCACGGAGCCGTCCGCGCCGCCCGTGGTCGACCCGCTGCTCCACGCCGCGGCGTCGTGGAACCCGAGGCGGATGCTGCTTCGGGCCAGGGCCGTGCAGGCCCCGTCGCCGGCGTATGCGGACTGCATCTCGGAGACGATGTGGCTCCATATGCAGCATGTGTCTGCCGCACACTCCGGCGAGTCCTTGTCTCCTGGCGGCGAGTAGGTGTCCGAGCCTGCGACGGCTGATACTGCGCCGGTGAGGATCCCAGATATGGTGTCGCCGACGTCAGAAACGTCGTCCCTGCTGATGAGGTCCCCGAGGAGACTTGTGGAACGCGTTGAGTGAGCGGCCGCGCTCTGCAGGTCTGCAAGAGCACGACCCGAAAACGGATGTGCTTCTGCTGCTATAGCGAGCAGCAGGGGAAGGAAAGTGTGTCTCATTTTGGTGGTATATGGTCTGTCAAGGCCGGGATTGCCCAAGACTCCTGTGTAAGAGAGAAGGAGAGGGATGGACTGTTGAGATGAAAGACTGAAAAGACTGAAGAACATGGGTGCCAGAGATGTATGGAGTATTTGCAACCGAGTCGATGCAATCACTTAAATACTATCTACCCTAGGGTAGGCAGTCACCGAAGAGTCCAAGATGCGAGTAGAAGAGCGCAGCCACGCCTCGCCGCAGATCAGCCTCAGCCACTACCCCCGGAATCAGAGCTGATACTCGCCATCCTGTCCAGAATAGTCAGTCAGTAGCTCTCACTTTGCTCGACTTGACAGGCGGTCCCATATCGCCGCGAGATGCTCAAGCGCTCACCTCTAGTGTGTTGTCTAAGCAAAGCCACCCCGGTACCCGTGCGGGCGGCTCGACCGGAGCCATATTGGCTCTGTTATTGACCAAAAACCGAGACTTGAGAATTCACATGGGTATTGTACTTCCACGATTAGGTTCTCTTGCACATTTCGGGGATCGTCTTTGGGCTCTGCTGCAGGGAATCGTATCTTCGCAGACTTTGCAATGAACCTAGGTTCGTGTCCCCCGTGCTGTGCTCGTGTCGATCAGCAATATCGATCGTCCGACGCCGTCGTCTCGACCGTGTCTGATCTCGTACCTGTTCATTGTTTTCTCGTTTGTACAGACCTATCTGCACTCCACCCGGCCCATCTCTGTGGTCTGCCAACGGGGATGCTGATTCCTGGCGCTGGTCGTCTCATCTGTATTCTACACCCACATTATTTTACCCTTCCCGTCTTGACATGTCGTGTACGTGAACTCGCCTGCCACGGAGCCTTTTCGAGTCACTAGCGCTTAGTGTAGACTCAAATCCAGCTAGGCACGACCAAGTGCAGTACTCCATGGTGGTGTTGTGTTGGCGCTGCCGGCCGGTCGGGCCCGAGGGTGAAGACCTAGCGTACCGCCTAAGACGGCGGCTCGCTGCCCAGAATAAGAGACAAAGGCCGGGTAAGGTGGGACTAGACAGGTCGAATGCCGGGCACTGCATTAGGGCCCCGGGCGACATGGCACATGATTTTCTCCCTCGCCGCGTTGGTCTCCAGCCGCACGGTGCCCAAACTCTGTCCACGCCGTCGGTGTTCTGCCTCACGGACTTCCAGGACAACGCCGCCATCGTCGGATGTGGCTTGTTCCTGTGTGGGCGAGGAGCCTTGGGCGTTTGTTGAAACGGTGGGCCAGGTTGTCTTGGCGGAAATGTCTAAATAGTCGATCACGTCTATCACTGGGCGTAGCCGGCCGAGGGCTCTCAGCGAAAGCACGTTGATATTCCGTGTTCCGCAACAAAGATTTCCGACGCCGTCAAAGATGCAGGCTGCCTCAAAACTAACAGCTGAAGCTGACATTTCCACGTTCTAGCGCGACATCTGGAGGCGATGTCACTCCATCAGCGCTGCAATTGCAGCCCCACGGCCTGACTGAATGGTGCAATGAAACCCACCTGGAAAAGCTTGGGTCCTACGTCCTGGTTCCGAACATACAGTGGGCCGAACTTGCGTTGACAAGCCGCTCTGTGCTTGACCACCGGCCGTGAAGGAGGCACGAAGGAGGACATTGCATGCGGTCGTGTGACTTGGCTGTCTTCTGTCCTACGTCGTACCCAACTCTAGGTAATGAAGCACGGCCCAGATTCTAGGAGATGAGCAGTGCCCGGGCAAGGTTCTCGATTGTACCGACAACCGGCACCGATGGTAAGGGCAGAGACAAGCTTGCCGTTGGCCCCAGCAACTGAAGCACTATAGTGCTGCGAGCCTATATCTGCATGTGCACCGCCGATGCTGACTATTACGTGAGCCTTTCCATCGACCACGTGGCTGTCAAGTATATGCCTCCAGTACGAAGTGAAATCGCTTGCCCGTGCTGCTGAGCAAGAGCAGGACAAGGTTTGGCAGTTGACATATCTCGTCCAGCTCGGCCACGGCCGAATGCATCCGATGCTCGGCTACGTTCCCTTTGGCCAGACGAGCGAGCCCAATACCTCAAGTGCTCACCAGTGTGATCACTGTCGCACCGGTGCCTGAGGGCTGAATTCTGAGGGTAACGTCTCGAAAATTCCTTGAGCACCGTCGGTTCGCAAATATGCCTAGGGCCGAGCAGAAGCGCAGTCAAGCTTCACCCTGCTAGTCCCATCTTCCTCATCTTTGCCCGTCAGGTCTCCTCTCATCGCCACTTGTCTCGCATGCTAAGCCACATCAGCCCTCATCTAGTTCTGAAGAAGTAACCAAGATTGCATGCACTCTATAGTCCTATGCATACTGTGGTGGGCACCGTTGAAGGGGTGGGAGGGGGGGGGGCAAAGTGGTAGCCACGTTTATTGATTGAGGAGCGAAGTTGAGTTCTAAATGGGGGCCTACGAAAATACCCTGGCAGACTGCTCTCATCCAGTGAAACCCTAACCCCGTCTTTTTTGCTGCCTATCATCCCTGTCCACGCAGTTAGCACGCCTGACATCAGCGTTATTATGCTTTGGCATCCCCAGCATTGATGAGCTCTGCCATCCATCCGCTAGATGCCTTCACCACCACCACACGAACTGGACAAGCGATAGCAGGCCTCGCCGCCTTCCCGCCTCCGACGTTCGACTATCTTTCTCTTGTTATCGTCTACACGGTCATTTCATCCACGCACAATGCACTGAGTGCATCTAAACCGCCTCGTCACCATGGCATATCTTGTTCGCGATCGTCACACGACCTCAATCGACCCATAGCAAGGGCATCCGGGACTTGAGCGCGAAGAGAGTTGGCGGTAGAGACGGGCGCGTGTGGTAATAAGACCAGCGACCATGTACAACAGAGACAAGATCATGAGAAAACTTCTTGGCAAGGCCCACGTCGAGGCCTCGCCTTCGTCCTCTGTCGACCAGCCCGGCGCCTCGACCTCGACCTCGGCCAGCCTCGGCGTCACCTCGTCCCCCTACGCTGCGACCAGCACCCTCTACCGACCCAGCGGCCCTCAAGATGCCTCTCTCGACACTGGCTTCCCCATCGACTGCCTCGATCAATCTCCCGATGGTCACAGCGCCATTCTTGCCGGCCGCCACATCCTGAAGATCGTCAACCTTCAGGGCACCTCTGTACAGGCCGGCATCGACCTGCGCGCCGCCATCCTCGCCCAGCCTGTCGTCAAGAACTCGACTGTATCGGTCGCCGACCAGCTGTCCATCAAGGACGTGAAATGGCTCAGGGGAAGAGGCGACACGACCATCTTCACCGCCTGCGCCAATGGTAAGATCTTCCAGTACGATCTGACGCGCTTGGGCGGCGGTGCCGATGGCGCGCCCATGGAGGTTGTACACATGAGGGAGGACTCGCGCCAGATCAACACCCTCGATATCAATCCGCGGTCCTCGAAGATGCTCGCCGGTAGTCAGGATGGCATCGTGCGTTGCTTCGACATCATGAACCCTGTGCGCACCCACACAGGCCACCTTACCTTCCGCGCCATCCAGTCTTTCAAGTGCAATGCAGGCGGGATTCAGTGTCTGCAGTGGTCGCCAAACATCGAAGGCGCCTTCTACTTTGCCTGCGGCACCGATCAGGGTGTGGTGCTGAAATGGGACATCCGAAAGTCAACCGCGCCCGTCCTGAGAATCAATGCGCACGATGCCGCTTGCACGTCGCTCGCGTGGCACTTCGATGGGGATCACCTGGTGAGCGCTGGCTGGGATAAGAAGTGTTACGTCTGGGACGTCTCCGCGACAGCCGACAAGAGGCAGAAGCCCAAGTGCACTGTGGCCACGCCCGCCCCGGTCGCCGACCTGGCGTGGAGGCCAGGCACCTGGTCTGCAACCGCCCAGGGCAAGAGGGCCGCACAATTTGCTGTCACCTATGATGACAGCAGTCGACAGGGTCTCAACATGTGCCACATATGGGATCTGGCGAGACCTACAATGCCTTTCAAGACGATCCACAACTTCAACAGCCCGCCCTCTGCGCTACTCTGGCACGACCAAGACCTTTTGTGGACGGTTGGTCATGACGGCCTGTTCAGCCAGTTCGATGTTGCCTATGCGCTCAAATCTGTCGATCAACTTCCGACCTCCTCGCTGGCATTCTCATCACAGGGTGAAGTCATGGCCTTCCTCGATGAGCGGCCTCAGTCACGGCGACCACACCGTTCCGTTGTCCCCCCTGAGATAATCGCACCGTCCTACAGTTCAAGCCCCACGGGCCCCTTACTCAGCATCAGCCGTAGCGACTCGGAAGACGAGGTTGCTGGCAGTTTTTTGGGTGCGCGGAGGGCCAGGCCAAAGCAGAGACGCACTCCGACAACCAGCAGGTCTGCCCAGACGCTCAGCACAACTCCTCCCGGAGGCCCTGACGCTCCAAGCCTACCCTTGACACAATCCATCCGAGCAGCTGGTCTCTACCGATCTCAACAAGCTATGGCTATTGGTCGTGTCCCGTCGGCCGCCAAGGTAACCATCTATGAGTACCTTTCAACCCACTACCTCGAGACCCTACAAGACCTACTGCCCTACAAGAAAGGGGCAGGGTCTCTCGAAGATCGCGTCTTATCCATACTGCACCATTATTCCAAAGCTGCAGAAACCATCGGTCTCTTCCGGTTGTCTCAAGTCTGGCTCTTGTTGGCTCATGCCATGCAACTGCTCCTTCCAAGGAGAGCACAGTACCATCTTGATTGCCGAAACGGGGAATTGGAGGCATCCGAAAGGGCCAAGCGGAAGAACAAATCACCATCTGCCTCCAAGTCTCTTGCCTCCGACCATCCGGCCACTCTCGGATCCGCGGGCCTGGGTTCCTCGACTGGCATAGATAGAGCAAGTGCTCTTCGCTCTTTATTGTCGGAGGAATTTGAAAGTACCTCAAATGTTGCTACGCCGCTTGCTCGGCCTGTAGATGGCGCAGAGCGGCCTGTCGAGCACAGCCTTGGTCATCTCAGCCATCGTTTCGACTTTGGGAAGAAATTGACTCCCGTTCAGGAGGGCACGAGCTTCATACTCCCAGCGCCGCTTCAGCAACGTCGTCCACCGAGGAAGAGGCTGGACTCTGAGCCCCTTTCTACTCTCAGCAATGACAGTGACGCATATGCGAGTACCGAGGGCTATGACTTCTACGACGCGGAGACTATCAGCAGGGCTATCGATGTTCCCACCTCCAAAGATCATGCCGCTTCGGGGTCAGAATCTCCTAGCAGCGCGAGGAAACTCATCTCACGGCACGACTCAGATGAAAGCTTTGGGCAGATGTTCTCTATATCGAGCGGTAGCAGGCAGACTTCACAACTCACAGCATCGTCCTCCGGATCTTTACGCAGACGCAGCCAGAAGCCTGGTGGGCCGGCGCAGCCCCATCTTGCTCGAAGTGCTAGTACTGGAGAGTACGAAAGCCGGATCCGAGGAGCCAGGATACAGGAGGGCGACTCTCCACGGCTGCCGCCTGCCATTGCCGCTCCAGTCGGCTCAACGGCCGTCATTGCAACGCAGTCTACCGAGGATGATTATCCCATAGTCACTCAGACGACTATGGACAGCGTTGATTCTGTCAAGGGTGAATCTCATCCCAAACCAGACAGCTTTCCTCGTGATGTGTCCCTGTCGGCATCTGTCGGCGTGAGCCCCCACAACTCATTCGAGTTCCGATATGATGACCCAGAGCAACCACAAGAGGAGGACTACTTGCCTTGGTCAGATGATCCGTCGTACCCTCAACCCATCGCTTGGGAAGCAGAGAAACCATTTGTACCACCGAGTCCACTGAACCCTACAAAAATCATCTCATGGGCTCTTAACTTTGAGACTCAGTCTTCAGCGCTCAGCGCCTCTGCTATGATTCTTCTTCTGAGACCTCTTGTTCGAGACGACAGCGTGATTGATTCTTTCCGTGCGGCTGCTATCATCAAACAGCACCACGCTCGTCTTATGAGCATGAGGCTATTTACGCAGGCAGCTGCTCTCAGGAAGCTCTGCGTCAAAGGTTGGCCGGGAGAGCCTCTCTCTGAATGGGGCGACGACTACCCAGCGGTGTTCAGATCTGCGCAATCCAACGAAACAGCTGCCTTCATCTGTTCCACCTGTCATAAGCCTAGGGAGATGGATCGACGTCATGCGAGCAAGAGACCGAATCCCATTTGGCAGTGCGAGCGCTGCTCAGCGGTCATGGCACCGTGTGCAATCTGCCGTCATCGCGATATGGCCGAAATCGCGGCGCCGATTGAGTTGTCCTCCGACCTTTTGCATTCGTCCGCGGCCACGGATGAAGATGCTCTGATGTCGACGTGGTGGTATTGTGCTGGCTGCGGCCACGGTGGTCATACGTCGTGTCTCCAAAAGTGGCACTCGGAAATAGAGAATGAGGAATCAAATTCTTCTGTTGATGGTCACGGCTCGAGTCTCTACTCGGAAGGCTGCTGTCCCTACGACGGCTGCGGACATGCGTGCCTTCCGGGTAAGTACCGCGCCGAAGCAACGGTGGCGAGAACAGAAGAGATCAGTCGAATGGTCAAGGAAGTCAACCGCCGAACAAACTTGAACGGCATGGCCTCCCCACGATTTCAAGTGGCGCGCTACAGCACTGGTGCTCTGAGCAGCGATGACCTCGCCATCGGCTCACGGGCGAGCCGGCGGCGTGGTGGCGACAGCAGTCTGGAAGGGAGCGTGCACGGTGACGCGAACGATGTTCCGCAGAGTCGCGCTGTGGAGTCTGCTCGTGAGTCGTTAGCTAGCGGCGGGTTGAGGCACGTTGCCTCTGCTATTCACCTTGGCGGCGCCGGCGGCGGTGGCGACAACGCTAGCCGGCCTAGTGGGTCCGGGATGTTGAGCTCGAGCCCGGGCCGGGGTGGGGTGGTTGATCGCGAGAGGCGGAAGAGCGTCAAGTTTGGAGGGAGTACAGTCTGGTCTGAGGAAACCGGATTGTCGCGGAGGCAATGATGCGGGGCTTGAAGCTTCTTCGAATCAGGTGATCGTACAGAACCTGCACGACGCGCCGTCGTGAGTATTTATGAGCGCAATAGGTACGGTGAAGCAGGTTTAGAGACCTTGTTGTACGCTCAGGTAGACTGCGTCGATGCTCTGGGGAGCCTCAGGGGTGTATATCTTGGCGAAGAACGGTGGGCTGTTGAATCTAGCCTTTTTTGTAACTTTTGGAGTAGGTATGATACCCGGGATTGCTGGTTAGCTGATGCTCTCATGATGGTGGTTGGCTTTGCTTGGGTGTTCTGATTTGCTACCACGAGTTCGTCGCCTGCACGCAGAGAGATTGATGCCTGAAGTGTCTGTTTTGAGACGACTGTGGACAGAGACAGAAATTGCATTATTATGAGCACATCCTGCGATTTGCTTCATTGCCCCGTGGAATTGCTCAGCTGTCTCCATAGAGAGCACCTTTCAGCTTGTCCTTGTGGAACCTCCTCCATTACTGTATCGTTAGTCTGCAACTTTAAACGCTTACCCAGCCCGCTTCCGAGTTCGCCCCAGTTCTCCCATTCCGGGGCACGACTGTATCTGTAAGTATTTGGATCCAACGATCGCACAAAGCTGACCCAATACATCATGATCACAGGTACGATGGCCGCGTTCGTTGTCGTCCAACTCGCCGCAGGCGCACCGGCATACCCAGGCCCGAAGACTGCGCTTTGCTCAAAGACGTGTGGCACGCCCAGCCCCTTAGCGATGTTGACTGGATCCTGGATGTTGACGCGGTAGTTCCAGACCGAATCAGGCGAGAGGCCCGCGGTCATGAACTCGGCCAGGGCGTTCCCGGGACACGTGAACGTGGCCTCGCCGTATGCCGCCGCCAGAGTCGGGAAGTAAGCTGCGTGCTGAGGCAGAGGGTCCATCAGCGGGTAGGCGTCGTTGATGGCGTCTAGCTGATCCGCGGTGAGTTTTGGGTAGTTGTCTTTCAAAAACGTCGACACCTGTGCCGCGCTCGACGCGTTGCTCACAAAGACCGTCCCCTCGTCGTTGTCATCGCCGACCAGCAACGGCACCCTGATGAATCTCCCGGCCTCGAAGGAATTGTACAACGTATCCGGGACCAAGGTCCCCGGCCCCTCGGTCACAGGAAGCCAGTACCAGATGGGCGTCGTGACGTTCGCAGCGGAAGAGAAGGGCAGGTTGGCGTTGGCGCTCTGGACGGTGTCCAGAGATATGTTCCGCAGGCAGGCGAGCTCGTCGGGTGCGAGGTAGCAGCCCGTGTCGACGACGAACCTGTTGAACTGGCCCTCCGACTCCGCAAGGGTGCGCTGGGTCGGCCAGAACGAGCTCTCGGCGATGGCGCCTACGAAGAGGCCCTTGTCGAAGCCGTCGTAGGCGGTCAGGTGGTGAGCTACGGACCCGGCGCCTGCTGAGGGCCCGTGGATTATGACACGGGACGGGTCGCCGCCAAACTGTTGTCTCTGTTAACAAGAAAGCCTCCATGGCTTTGCATTCACAGTTGGTTCTCACCTTGGAGATGTTATCCTGCAGCCAGTACAGCATCTTCCTCTGATCCAGCAGGCCCACATTCAGGTCCCCATCCACCTTGAGCCTCCCACTGGCCAGGAAACCCAGCACCCCGGCACGGTAGTTGAAGTTGACCAGGATGATATTCCCGCCAGATTGGCGGACCACTTCGGTCCCGTTGAAGAACTCGCCCACGACCGAGTATCCGCCGCCCTGGATAAAGAGCCACACAGGCAGCTTGGATTTCGCGGTGCGGTTGGACGGCGTGAACACGTTGGCGAAGAGGCAGTCCTCCGCGAGGTGGGCCAAGGTGCCCTGGCTGGCGGCGACATCTTGGTCTACTCCCGGGCAGAGGGCGCTGAACTGGAAGGGAGCATGTCAGCATAATAGTCGACCTGGCAGCCCGTGGGTACTCACGTTCGTGGCGTCTTGGATCCCGGGTTCTGGTAAAGGATCTCGTGGCGCGCGGAATCTGAGGTCTCCAACGGGCGCTTGCGCGTATCTCAAGCCCAAGTACTCGTCCACGCCCGCGCCGAGCCGAACGCCTCTGTACTTTGCATATCCAAGGTCTACAACGGGCGCGGAATTATTTTGGCTTTGTCGTCGAGCAGCGAAGGTGTCGTGATAGCGACCGGATGCTGACGTGAGCGGCGTGAAGGCAAGAAAGAAGAGGAGGAAACAAAGTGCGGAGTCCATCTCATTCACTTGCACGGGCGACTAAAAGTACCGCAGAAAACCAGGAGATCGTCCCGAGGAGATCGTTCCTGGGACACCAGATGAACGAGTATCGCGGGGCTATACCGGGTACGTATATTTGTAAGTAATATCTGCTCGTTGCCGCTTCCGGACCCGTTCGTGCCTTGTATGCTCGCGCTAGAGCCCTTCCGCTTGCTCTCCTCAGGGAAACGTGCGCTCAGTCGCCAGCTCGGACGCTCGAATCTGCGTGTTCATGATACCGTGCACGATTAGCCGTCCCGCCAAAAGTAAGACGGGATGCTGATCCTGGTCCAGACTCCACGTGCTACTTGTACCCAGCACTTTGACAGAGCAGCATTTCGGGTCGTTGGCTTCCAAGTCCCACTCACAAACCCTCCTCGGCGGGTGACACGAAATCATGAACGCTGACCTGGTTACTATCACTTTGCGGGGTCGCACATCTTGGCATTGTTCAATGCGGGCTTCTCAATGACCAGTCCACCTCGCAAGAGAAATGGTCAAAGATTTCCAGAGCGTTTGAACGGTCCGCATCCTGCGCCTGGCGGTTCTCTTGCGCTGGGTATGAGGTCGATTTACGAGGTGAAAAACCAGCATCTTATGCCGTCGTCTCAACAATCAGATGGACTGGCAGGATTGGCCCTAGGTTCGCTTGTGATTAGAAAGCTGTGAACAAGCTCCTGGGGACCCTAGACGTGATGCGCTAGCCGTTCTTGTGCCAGGATGGTCACTGCTTGCAGGAGATGTGCACATCGATGCACAAGGGTAATCCACGTATGCACCAGGGGAGATATTTGATGAAAACAACCGTGCTCCCCGACTCTCAACGTACGGCCGAATGTCCTCTGGGCCTTGTCAACGAGATGAAGAGCCTTTCACCAGGAACTGTCGAAGGCTTCTCGAGCATAACACCCAGGTGTCGGCTAGCCCGTCTCGCTCGGGACTTCTGCTACAGCATCCGATGATGTGGACTTCTACTGTCAGAGAATATCATTGTCCCCCACGCCTTTGAATCGGCTTGTTTGTCTCACTTGAGCTTCCAAAGTTCGGCCTGTTCGTCAGATCCAAGTGAGCGTTCTTGTTGCGAGCAGGAGCCTCTCCGAGCCCCGCTATTTCCGAAGCTCCCCTACTATTTAAGAGCTCGCTTTTTCCTTTGTCTTTTTCATACAATAGACTTACACAATATACCGTTCTATTTGGCCAACGCCTCGCCCTGCTCGTCATAGTTCTGTATACCCAGATGTGATTTGCCCTCATCGTCAAAACTTCATTCGCTCACAAGCCAGGCGTCTACTAACACTGCTGTAAATCAACTCATCTGTGTTCAGCAAGGTCGTTCACATAGCTCCTTGTCAGGGAATTATCCGCGCCCATTCTCATGAAGTGACCACGACGGCGGGTGTGCTGGGACCAAGCTGGTGAGCGCCCTTCTCTGCTCTAGGTTCCAGGCCGGGGGACGTGCTGGCTTTCATAAATCTATAAGGTCATCTATTTCCGAGACCGCTGAGCCGTTGTGCTGGTCGTCTCTCGGGATACTTGAGAGAAATCATCCTGGGAAAACACACTATTCGTCCATGGATTGGAATCCTCAAAGGCCCCCAAAGATGTAAGCTGGTCGCACATCCTTCCGCGGGATTTGTAAGCTTATGTTTACGATTTCGACACATTGGCAGTCAAACATATAAGCCAGGGTGGACCGGAGGTGTTTGCGATCTCTTGTGGTCAAAGCATTCATCCCGACGTTGCCATTCATGGATGGCTCTCGGGAAACCACACATGCTTGAGATTGATTGTGTTGCCATGAGCCCGTTTCCGCAGCCTTCTGGGTCGAAATGCTGCCAAGGGTGTCAAAGCCCAACGACAGCCTTGAATCATTATGAATGATCATTTTACAGACAACAAGGCCCGAGAAAGAGTGAGGGGACTAGGGAGCTCACCTAGACAAACTTCTCCACAGCTTTCACCGCATTCCTGTTCATGAGTCCCCATGTAATCAACGAAGAGCAATTATGTAATACACGGGCATGTTGTCGAGTGTGGATTATAGATTGACTGTTCAATGATGCATAAATACCTAGCCATCCAATGGTGACGAAATGCCAACTTCTCCCTTCTGACTGTATCCCACACACCCAAATCCTCGGGTTGGTCTTTGTCAACTGGTAATTATAATTTATTACTCGAACATACTTCATTTGAATGGCGTTAGTAAACATGAAAATGCGAGAGAGTCTAAATGTTAGACGGGCATTCTTAAGGTGTCTCCAATACTGACCTCGCGGCGCTTCCGTCTTGTTTTCATGATACCTAGGTTGTCTACTAGTACGACCTCTTTGGAGCCGGTCGCACAGACCCTACTGAGAAGACGGCAGATATGCTAAATCTCCAGTGGCCGTCAGAAGTTGCTACCACACCTGGGGCAATAACGAGTCCAATGTACAGGCGGAGCGCCTAACCTTGCCCTTCTGGGCTCAATATTCAGGTAAGTCCCGTCGTAGCAGACGATGTTATATTTGAGAAAACGAATGTCAAGATCATATTTAGATTAGTTCGGGCGATAGGGTACCTCCGGCCTTTCGGCCTTGCCGACGTCTCCCTTCTAGACCACTTTCTCTTCGCACACATGTCAGCTTGAAATTGAGAATTCTGATATCCCAGCCCTACTGCAGTCTCCCTACAGATGTTGCCAACGGTTGGTGTTCCTCTGATGTGTCGTCTCTTCAAGGCCGACTTGACCCCACTCGACCACGCTCTGGGACGAAGTTCTGCTATCTGTCACGACCAGGCTACAGGAGTCTGTCTCACCTTATACAACACTTGCAGTCGGCAATCATCAAAAAGACACCAATCAGGCAGCGGTATCCTTTATACTCTGTGGAAAGGTAATTTGCGGCTCGTCGCCTCAACTTTCCATCGTCAGCGGAGTCTCGTCACTGCAGCCTCCCATTTTTCCAATCTGGAGTGCTGCTAGGGAAGGTTTGGTGGATAGAAGCGTCGGATTGGGAGTGCGATTGCACGTTTTGTGCGTATATCTGTATCGTATTATGTATACGACGTTGTCCAGACATGCAGAGTGTGACTACCGAAATGTCCTTGGTTGAGGGCGTACACCTTCAGCAGAACCCCTTGCCAGTGCGGCCTAAGTGATGTCCAATCCAGATCATCGCAAATGTATCGGAGGAGCACTCTTGTTGGAAAGAAGGGCAAACAATTTTGTTGCTTGAAATTTCAGCGCACACGAGCTACAGCCCTAGACTATAGGGGCGGCCCACCTTCATGGGCCAGGCTTCATCTGATTCATCCCGACTTCTTCGCATACTCTTCTTGAGGCACCTCATCAAGCCAAGTCGTCTTGCCCAAACTGATCGCCAAATGCATCATCATGCTCCCATCGTCTGCACCGTGCCAATGCGTCGTACCAGCCGGGCACGTCACGATGTCTCCCACGCGGATGCGCTGCGGCTCTCCTCCCTTGTCACAGACCCATCCGCTGCCAGCCTTGACCTCGAGGATCTGGCCGTTCTCGTGAGAGTGCCAGTACGTCCTGGCGCCTGGGAGGAAGGTGACGTGGTTACACATGATGCCGTCGGCGGGACCGGCCATCTTGTCCATGTATACATCGCCGGTGAACGTGTTGGCTGCTTTCGCCGTGCTGGAGCCGCCTGCCTGGGTCGAGTTGCGGATGATGGTGCACGGCATGGTGTGACTCGTTTACAGTCCCTTGGATGTGTGCTTTTGGCCAGGTGAGAGCGGTGAGGAGGATGAGGTTTGTTCTTACTACCAGGTGTTGTCGAAGTCAATGACACATTGTGAAGTGCGGAGAAGTATTCCATGTCACCTTGTTCTGGAGGTTGTGTCGCCGGGTTTTCCGGGGGTATATCCGTGCCGTGGGCTGCAAAGCAACTTCATCCTGTAAATACTCGGGCACTGATGCGATTTCTTAGCTTGGGAGCACATGCGGAAGGCCAAGGCACCTTGGGTGGAAATTATTCATGGAACCTTCGGTTCGTCAGGTTTCGCGAAACCCACGACATAATTATGTACAAGAACCACCACGAATACCCTCAGAGCCTCGATATACGCCTGTCCAACTGTCCAGCTGGTAGGCTTTAATCGCAAGAACCAAGGACGCCGGACTCCTCCGCGTAGCAAGTGCCCTTGCCATCCGCGCACGCGAAACCCTTTACCGCAAACGCCTTGCAAGCAGTCTCCCATGCATCACCATCGATCAGTTCGCCAGAAGCAGACGTGCAGCGGCCGGTGTCCGTCGCGTAGGAGACATCCTGTTTATTGTCAGTCTTTTGTTCAAAGTGCGCCAAAGGTTGCTCAATTCCGGAGGCTTACCACTGATTGGGAAGTCTTGAGGTCGTCGCAGGCTGGGCTGGTGATACGCCAGTTGTAGCTGTCGCCGTTGTGGCAGGTGCAGCTGGCGTGGGAGTCGGCAAGACTGCGAGAATTAAGATTAGCAACAGTGTTGCTGCAGCAGCCGGAGAGCGCCTTATATCTAGGTAGGGTTACTCACGCAACGCCAGCAAAGGCGGCCAGGAAAGCAGTGTAGAGTCTCATTGTGAAATGTTGTTGGGGAGGGAATGATACGTTGACGAAATTATTATGGGAATAGGTTCCAAGAGATGGATAACCTTGACAAGATCTATTTCTTCCGGCGAGAAAAGAACGGAGATGTGCAACAATACTTTGGTTGGCAGCGTCAACGAATGAACGGTGTCGACGGACGGGGGGAATACTGATGAGCCAGAGTTCTCTTTGAAAGAGGGAACCTTGTATCAGACTTGAAAGTAAATAAGACTTTATACTCATAATGTCCGCGGTGAGGGAGTGTCAACCCCACAGGCGACTCAGTTTCCCTGCGTTGCTGTATGCAAGCTCCTGCGCAGCCTCCGCCTGCAATTTACCTAGGTCTTGGGGACCCACCCGTTCTGCCAAGAATATTGAATCCCATTGCTCGATGATGGGACTGCCCTCTGACTTGCCCGAATCATATCTCCTAAATGAAGGGAATCGTCCTATCTCAGCTATCTCAGGACAAAATACGACTTGTCGCTCATATCTGGGCATACAGCATTACATTTCAAATGCAGTGGTTCATGAATGAATCAAGGGTCAAGGATCGTCTTGCTGTCACTATCCATTTGCGGTATGCCAAGGCGCCCCTCGCGCTACACGAACAGGTGTCTTGGTCTCGTGGCTGCCAGGCGATCAGCGTTCTTGATTAAAGTATTTTATGCTTGTTCGTGACGGACCGAGTCCTGGGTCAGGAGCGCGCGGCTATCACCAGGCAAAGGACACATTCGAGCTTATGCAATCTATTCCTGTATGTCAGCTTTTCCCTGTTCTGCGCGGTTTCATATTGGACGTCACGCGCCGAACCACGAGGATGCGAGTCAGTCGCGATAGACAAACGAGCTGCTTCGGAGAGTCAGGGGCTCCAACTTCATTTTGGCTTACTCGGGTGTAGGAGGGGAACCTGATGGCCTCTTCAGCGATTCTCTCGATTTTGTCCGCTGTCACTGCCGTCTGTCATGCATCAGGTAGAGTAGACGTTTCCCAAATCGTTCGTGTCTGCACGCTGACCTAACCCTGTTCCCCTTCCAGACGGGCTCCGGTGGGGTGAGCTTGATTCGGAAAGCCTGAACGGCCATGTGAGCCTTGTGGGTTACGAGGCCTGGGGGACAACCTTGGACGAGGGGTTACAGGGTCCGTAGCAGGCATTGCTGGGCATTGAGCATGCGCTGATTCGGCACTATAAATCAAGAGGCTTGCCGGCTTTCTGGGTGCCGTGCTACCCGACCCATGCCCAGTGCCTACTTCACCTGTCTACCACGAATGAACACCCGCCGGATGTTCCTATCGTCGCCCGTCATGATGAACTTGTCGAACATCGTCTCAAGAGGCTCATCTGGCTCGACCATGGTCATGATCTGATCCTCCACCAAGGTCGAGATGATGCAGGCATCGAACTCCTTGCCAACTACGAAGTTGCCGACCTTGTCGTCTACCGAACACACTCGAGCCCCGCCCAATGTGCCAAGGTAGAAGAGCTCTTTGATAGATAGTCCTTCGTCCGCTCCGTGCGACATGGCTTCTCTCGCGTTACTAGCAATAAGCGCCTGGCGCATTGCGTCCAAAATACTGCTAGAAAAGCCACCTCCGGAATCCGTACCGAGGCCGACGTCAACGCCCCGTTGCAGGAATTGCCGGACAGGAGCAGCCATGAAGCCTCCTCCTACTGTCATGTTGGAGATAGGACAATGGGCAACGCCGCAGCCGAGCTCCATGAAGCGGCTTAGCTCGTAGTCGCTCATGTAGCAGCAATGGGCCAGGATGGACCGTGGTCCAAGCAGGCCGTAGTCATGGTACAAGTCCACCTCATTGCCGAACTGTGGGAAAAGGGATTGAGTCGCGGCCATTTCTTGCTTTGCTTCGTTGAAGTGGGTCTGGATGGGTAGATCTGGCTCGCGTGAAGCAATCTCTCCGAGCCCAGCCAGGACAGCGGGGTCACAGGTGATGGCGAAGCGTGGCGTCAACACCGGCCTGACCAGGTCTCCTTTCGGGTCGATGGTGCGGATGTGCTGGATGCACTCCTCTGTGACCCGCAGGCTGTCCTCGACGCTTGCGTCGCGATAGTAATCGGGCGCATTCCGGTCCATGTTGCATTTCCCTACCAGCGCACGTTGGCCCTTTTCCAGGCACAAGTCTGCGAGGATCCGAGTCGCCTCGCCGTGGGCAGAGCCATAGTACGAGGCGGTGGTGATGCCCTGCTTCAGGAAGCCATCGACGCATCGGCCATAGACCCGGCGTGCGTGCACCGGGTCTGCAAACTTGGCCTCGTTGGGGAAAGTGACGCCGTCCAGCCAGTCGAGGATGTGCATCCCCTGGCCGAGGCCTCTTTGTGCCCACTGGGGTGCATGATTGTGTGTATCGACGAAGCCTGGGATGAGGAACTCGCCAGGCTGCAGCGTGTAGACAACGATATCCTCAAGGGCGAGGCCATTCGCATATTGACCGAGTTCGGACCCGGTCGGGATTTGCTTGACACCCTTCTCCAAGGCGACGATTCCGCCATCGATATCGACGATGAGAAGAGCCGATTCGAGCACTTCCAACTCTGTGGATGACAGGGAATGAATGACGGGGCCCAAGTATAGAGAGGGCTTTCGCGGAGCCATGGTCGCGCGGCCAGAATGTGACAGCTGCCCGTCCAGTTGCCCAGTTGTTGATCGCGGTGGAGAATCGATCAATATCACACCATCTCAAGTGCTGTTCACCATCGGATCCAGGTCTTGTGGTCTGCTTGTTGACGACATACCAAGGTGGCTCTACAATGTCTCTCGAGAGCTTCCGCCAGTAGGGAAAGAAGATCGCGGGCTCAGATCTGCTGAGTGCCGGTCTGGTGTCCAAGATAAGGGGGCTGGTTGATAAGTGACGCCGTGCCGTTGTTCGTGAATCGTGACACAGCGGAAGCAGATGATATGACGGCACTGGTACTTAGGTACTGTACGGACCGACTTACGTAATCTCACTCACCCACTCGACTTCAACGTCGCCTCAGTTGCCAGGTGTGTGTGCTCATGCACCAGTGTCTCAAGTTCGCAGGGTCCCTGAAACGACACAACGACACAACATTGTCACAACCAATTGACAGCTAGAACGAAGAAACTCATCAACCATTTATGAGTCCACTCCTTCTGAGAAGGAGTGACGATACATTGCTGGTGCTCAACAATAAGTCAATTTTACGCCCAAGCCGAGATGGCGGTGGGCGACTCCGAGAATAATGAGACGACACTCCCGTCATCGATGAAGGCATGGCTTGTCACCAAGAATGGAGAGCCCAGACAAGCCTTGACACTGAAGACGGACTATCCAGTTCCAGTCAATCCCAAATCTGGCAACGCACTTGTCAAGGTCGACTACGCCGCGCTCAACCCCGCCGACTTGAACTTCATGTCCACTTTGCCAAACTGGCTCCCGTTTCGACACAACCCGACAGCGGGCCTGGACTTTGCAGGCAAGGTGTTGAAGCTGGGTCCATCGATACCCGCTGACCCTGGCATCTCGGTGGGCTCAGAAGTGTGTGGCGCGCTCAACGTTGTATCTGTCGCTATCGGCCGTGGCAGTCTCGCCGAGTACATCGAGGTGCCGGCGAGCAAGCTCACACCGAAGCCCAAGAACATAGACCTTAGAGACTCTGCCGGTGCTCTTGGGATCGCTGGCCAGACAGCGTACATCGTGCTGAAGGAGACGAGTCTCAAACCCGGTGACCGGATCTTGGTCAACGGTGCCAGCGGAGGCGTAGGCTCCATCCTCGTGCAGGTGGCCAAAGCCAAGGGCGCCGTCGTGTACGGCGTCTGCTCGACTGCGAATGCAGAGCTCGTGAAGGGGCTCGGGGCGGACGAGGTGAATACGTCGTCACCATGGCCCCAGAGGCCCCAATGACTGCGATGCTGACCGCATTTGTAGGTGATCGACTACAAGGCCCACGACTCATTACCCGCGCTCCTGGCAGAGCGCTTTCCCGCCGACTCGAGCCCTCTCCACTATATTCTGGATACCGTGGGCAGTGACGAGCTCTTCCGCAAGTGTCACGACTATCTGCACGAAACTGGCGCCTTCGTCACCATCGTGGGCGGTGTCGGGCGCAATGCCATCATGAGGAGCAAGCTCTTGCCTGCTGCTTTTGGTGGCACGCCACGGAAGTTCTCGATGCTGCAGTTGGCGCCCGACGGGGCGACGGCGAGGGAGGTCGCCAAGTGGATTGATGCTGGTGACTATCATGTGTTCCCACTGGACTCCGAGTGGCCATTCGAAAAGACAGTGGAGGTATGAATCCCCTTCCACGGAGGGATGTTTTCATGATAAGATGCTGACTTTGAAACCCAAACAGGCCTACGAAAGAGTTGCAAGCAAAAGATCGAGAGGCAAGGTCATCGTCAAGGTGGCTGAGTGAGTGGTCTAGATGTCAGGCCGTGAGAGGAAGGGCCTTGTTAGATGCTTTGCTGTGTAATCCGCATCTGGTGTTTCCATACCCTCGATGACACCATGGACGAAAAATTCGGCTCCTAGAATGACCCAATCTGGAATATAAGTAATTGATGCTCCCAAGGTCGAACGCCATTGTACAGTGCAGGATTGGCGTCGGAGCTCGAATATGCGAAGCCTTAGATGACTTCACGACAGGTTGCGAGGTGCGCTGAACTGATGTTTGGTGACTCATGCCAAGCACTGGAATTCTTCATCGCAGCCTTTCATCTACCGGCTATCGAAAGAGCCCAAAGGCACCTAGTACGCCTCCATCGTGTCTACGCCTCTGGCGTCTCTCGATATGCCGGTGGTAACTCCCCGTCAAGCGCCGCCTTGATCTGTAAAGCGACTGGCAGCGAGTAATATCGATGCATCGTAGTAGTCCCCCCGATGATCCAGTAATTGTCGAGCTTCAGGTTCCGCTTGAACACACCCCGCAGCTCGCCCTCCTTGTCGACGCCCCAGACGGCGTCCCTCCGCGCCGCGAAGTCCCGCGGGCCCAGGACCTCGTCCTTGCCCGCCCCGCCGTCCTCCGCGTCCACGAAGGTCTCCCCCCCGAGCACCTCGGCGGTCACCGACCGGTCCTTGTCCTTGAAGCCCGTGCACCAGACGACGGCGTCCGCCTCCACGACTGACCCGTCTTCGAAGCGCAGCCCGCCGGCGGTGTACTCGGCGGGGGACACGTTGGCCTTCACCGCGACCTTTCCGGACACGATCAGCTCGATGCCCTCGCCGATGTCGTTGAAGTGGCCCCCGCCCCTCTCCATGAGGTGCTCCATCAGGTCGGTCTTCCCCGCCAGGCTGTCGTACACGGGGAAGCCGGCCGCAGCCAGGGGCTTGTATCGGTCGGGATGCGCCCGCGCCATGTGCTGGTATGCGCCCCTCACCAGCTGCCCGCCGATGCTGGCCGGCGTGCTCTGCTGCAGCTTGTCGACGAGGTCCGCCGGCAGGCGCTCGTAGAGGCCCAGCCCGTTGGGGTCCAGCGCGTAGTCCCACGGGAAGATGAACGTCGGCGATCGTGCGACCATGGTCGTCTGCAGGCCGGCTACCGCGCAGTCTTCCATGACGTCGAAGGCGGAGTTCGCGGAGCCGACGATGATGACTGACTGTGGTTGCTTGTTAGCGCTGGCAAAAGAGGAGACAGAGGAGTGGTCACTCACCTTGGCGCCCTTATCCGTCAATGTCTTCGGGTTCTTGTACTCGCATGAGTGTATACTGATACCCTTGTACTCCCCGGACAGACTGGGTATGAACGGCTCGGTCCCACCGATCCCAGTGCTTTGGACGAAGTGCTTGCTCTTCACCACCTTGACACCGAATGGCGTTCGGACTTTGAAGGTCCAGATACCACGCGACCGGTTGAAAGAAGAACCCTCGACTACCGAGGAGTGGAGGACGTTCAGGTGGAACGTTGCTGCGTAGTTCTTCATGTGGTCGGCTAGATCCTTCTTCTCAAGAATCACCGGCAAATGATCAGGGTACGCTGCCATCGATCTGAATATCAGCAGGGGTCTGATGGATACCTAGAGGAGAACAAGTATGAAATGGCTTACGCAGATAGGGAGTCTCGCAACTATGTCGCCCAATGTGAAAGCGAAGGCAGTCATAACGAAGAGCCCAGTTGTCACCCGACTGGGGATTTCTGTCGGCGATGACACTGTCCGCGCCGAGTGCCTTTAGTCGAGCTGCAAGAATGAGACCGCTGTTCTTGCACGTCAGTCGCGTCGAGCTTCACACACAAGGCAGGTCGGGAAATCTTACGCATTGCCACCGCCCAAAAGAAAGACATCCGTCTCAACAATCTCTTCGGCTTCCAGGTTCCGGCCCGGCGCCTTGAGAGCATCCAGATTCTCAGGGCTGCCCTTCAGGGCATCGACCCAGGTGGTCATGCACCAAATCTTCCACACGACGACACCCTCGCCGTCGACCTCGGGCATCAGCATCACCTTGCCCCCACATCTCGCAGCAGGCCTGTCCGTCTCGAAGGTAAACAACCCCTGGATCCACCGGAGCGTCGGCGAGACCGTGACATCCTGGACGCTCCGGGCGTCCAGCGCGAACCCGCCCGCCGCCCCGGCCCCCCGCTGTCGCCGGAGCTCGAGCAGCGCCGGGGCGATCTGCCGGCCGTCGTTGAACGTCCGCAGGTGCCACGTGAGGGCGAGCAGGTCGCGCCAGTACGCCTGGCTGCCGAGGAAGCAGGACTTGACCTGCTCCACGTCGCCCGAGGCGAGCGCGTCCGCGAGGTGCTCCAGAGCCTGCCGCACGAGCGCCGATGCGTCTTGCACAGCTGGGAGGGGGGATGGCAGGCTGGGGAAGGGCCGGTAGACGTCCTTGGCCAGGCTGACCTGTGGTGGCCACTCCTCTGGCTGTGGTGTGACTTGAGAAGGCAGATGGAGTTAGCCGCGCATTTTTCTGGGCTTGCAATTGCTACCTAGGTAAGCAGTTGTCTGGAGGAATCTCATACCGGAGCCCATAATGCCAAGTACAGTAGAACTACGTAAGTAATAAGCACCAGCTTGAACGCACGAATTCGGCTGTCAATGAACTTGTGTTTCAAAAGCGAGGTATATCTCCCAGATCTGAAAGACTAGAGGAAATACGTCTAGTTGGCGATATTGTCATGTATGAACTTGGCGTGGTGCCTCAAACGGCGTCGACCATGCCCCGGAAAGTCCGCAGAATATCTATACTTCTAGTGGGTGGAGCAAGACGGATGTACGGATTAAAAGACTGAATAGCTCGATTCCCCCGTTCCGAATCTTGAAGTACCCGAAGATTTGCCCTGATGGGGCGTAATTTGGGGGGGAGCGACGAAGCCACCCACGTACCCGTTGGTCTTAGTATGGCCTGTATGAAAGGTGACCCCGGATTTCCCCGCAAATCGACCATGCCGGGAGCTGGGCGCGGGTCGCGGAGTGCAGACTGAAGGCCGAGGAGGCGACGACGGCGGGTGCCGAGTCGGACTCTCGATCCGCATTTCCCGGGTGGAAGAAATGCACTAGTCAGCTTGCACGTGCAACCTGTATGTACGCTATATTATGGTTTGACATGGTCTGGGTTCAGTGGTAGGAGAAGGGTCCAAATTGCCTCGCAACGCAAGCTGGGATGCGTCGTTGACAGTCCGTCCACGGCGTCGTTTGGGAAAAATTATGCGTGTCCCTGCACGGATTATTAGGTGTCAAGGCACGCCGTGGGTGCGATGATATAACCGGGTGTATATATCCCCTACTCGGCAAGTTTCCGGACTTGCAACTGAGTTTTACGCAAACTTTGGAATCCGAATGGGGTGAAATGGGGTGGTTTCGGGCCGAGTACGTCGCGGTTGGGCTTGCCGACAAGCTCCTCGAGTCCTCCTTTCGAGGTCTTGTTTTACTATCGAGTACCCATTGACAAACAGAGGTGTGGCGAGCAGGGCGAGGCGTTGGCCATAGAGAATGGTATATTGTGTAAGTCTATTGTATGAAAAAGACAAAGGAAAAACGAGCTCCTAAATAGTAGGGAGCTTTAGAATAGTGGGGCCTATAGAGACCCCTGCTCGCAACATACCCCCCCCCCAATTAAACAGTAGTTTAATTATGCTCAATAGATAATAGAGCAGGAAAAACCATAAAAGAAATAGACAATGCTGATTGCCAAATAAACGTTCTAGAGCCCTAAGGTACTCGCTATATAAGCGCAGCTAATTTTAAGCCCTAAAGGTTATTTCTAAGCTTTCCCTAAACTAACCAAATAAGAATTTTTGCGCGCGCTAGATCTATTAAATCACATTACATCACATACAATAGCCTGCTTATTTACCTGCGTCTTTGCCTACAAAGTATATATTATTTTGCTTTTATATTAATTATAATATTAATAAATAAATAGGGTAATACTAAGCTTGCTTATATTGCTAGCCCCTCTTTACTAATCCCTATGCCCTGCCTAGGTTGCCTATACTTAGCTTAGGCTAAGCATTTAAATAGCTAATGTTTTAGCATTAGCGCTAGCTATAGCTAGCGTTATATACGCTATGCGCAAGGGCATTTTTGCGTGCAGCTCTCTATCTTATACTGCGCCTTTACTTTTATTTACCTTAAAGCTAAGCGCTCTAGCGTTAAAAAGTCTATAAGTTTATTGCTTTCTCTTTTTTTTATTAAGCATCTTTTGCTTTTTTTACTTTTTATATGCTATATGCTAATTAATTTAAGCAGTGCCTGCGCTGCCTTTAAGGTATTTTTAAATAAGCAATTTACGCTGCTTGCCTTACTAGCAAGTTTAATAAGGATAATAACAATAATAATAATAAAAATAAAGATAAAAAAGAAAAGAAAAAGAAAAAGAAGCAAAGAGAAGAAAAAAAGAAGCAAAAGAATAAGGATAAGGATAAGAACGCTATAGCTCTGCGCGCTAAGCGTATTCAAAAAGTTAAAAAGGGCCTAAGTGCCCTTATTAACTTATTCTTTTCTTAAGTTAATAAGCAAAGGAGATAAGCTTAGAAACTTTAAAATTACTTTAAAGCCTTTAAGCCTTTAATAAGATCTGCTTTCCTATACTCTTTTTTAGCAAGCTATATATATTTTATAAGTTTAATAATGTTTAAAAATGCTTAAACTTTTGCCTTAAGAGATTTTTAATAAGCTTATCTGCTAGTATACTTTAAGTTAGCATATAAAGCACTTAAAATATGCCTTTTCCCTACTTTTAACGCAGCTATATATTCTATATATTAACATGCTAAAATATAGTGCTAATTTTAGTGCTTTTTCTAATAATTAATCTAATAATTTATAAGTTATTATTATATATTTTCTAAGCATTACTTTTTAAATCTAGCTTAATTTTCTTAAAAAGGCGCTGCAAAGATATAACTTCCTTAGCAATATGCTTAACTTTAAATAACTTTGCTTTTATAAAGAAAGTTATAATAGTTTTTTAACGCATAGCTTTTTAATAAATTAAGCTTTTATAGAGTATAATTATATAACCTTAGAAAAAGCGCTAAGTTTTTAAATTGTTTGCAAAAAAAGCATTAAACAATATAAAAAGCACTTAAGCTCTAAAGTTTAGCTAGTATTAATAGTAAATAATAAGCGTTAAAGTATTAAAAAGGTATAAAATATACTAATTTGTTGGTATAGCTTACCTTCGTACGTACGTACGGCGGGGTTAGGTTGAGAACGTTTACTGTGGTTATATAAATGCGGTCTAGTTTGGTCTAAGTTGGAAGGCCGAAGGCCAGTCCAACTGGCTAGCTATTTGTAGGTGGAAGGGCTGTCCCAATTGGGACTAGCTCCGTTCGTTCCCGGGGCCAATTCGGCCCAGGCTTTGCCCTAGGCTAGCTATCGGCCAATTGCCCTAGTCCCACTATTCTAACACTCACAGTTTTTCTCTTCTCTTCGTACAGCTTTTATATCGTATACGTATATCCCTCTAAAGCTTTTCTATTAGTTTAAATAATAGCTATTGTTGTTTTTGTCATCGTTAATATCCTATTCGTCGTTATAGTCTTCTTTTTCATAGTTCTCTCTTTTATTATAGTCCTCTCTTTTATCATAGCCTTTTTCCTTGTTATTTTTGTCCTTTTTAAAGTTTTATCTATCTTAGTTATCGTTGTTAAACTACTCGTTAAGGCTTGAATCTAGTTTCCTAGAAGGATTTTAGAAAGGTTAGGGGCTTAAATCTAGTTCTTTGGAAGGATTTTAGAAAAATAGGGATAAGCTTGCAATTAGAGCTAGTGGCAGAGGGTAGTATAGTTGATAGGATGGTTAGTAGGATGGTTGGTAGAATGATTAGTAGGATGGTTGGTAGAACGGTTAATAAGACGGTTGGTACAAGTATTAATAAGATGGCTGGTAGAATAGCTGGTAAAATGGCTAGTTTCTTTACAGTTTTCTTTAAGACTCTTCTTATTATTTAATTAGCTGGGAAGTTAGTTGTCTAGCTAGCTGGGGCTTTGGTTGGTAGGCTGGCTAGGGCCTTGGTTGGTTAACAAAGAGACTTGGTTGTTTGGCTAGCTAGGGCCTTAGTTGGTAGGCTAGCTAGGGCCTTGGTTGATAGGCTAGCTGGGGCTTTGGTTAATTAACGAAGGAACTTGGTTGTTTAGCTAGCTAGAGCTTTAGTTAATAGGCTAGCTAGGGCCTTAGTTGGTTAATAAAGGGATTTAGTTATTTAGCTAGCTAGGGCTTTAGTTGATAAGCTAGCTAGGGCTTTGGCGTAGTTTTGGCTAGTTTTCTTTAGAGGACTTTGCTTAAGTCTTAATTAGCTAGCTAACTCGCTAGCTGCGCTAAAGCCTAAAGGAGATTAAAAGAGCTAAGAGACTCTCGCTTAGCTTAGGCAACTTTATTATAATAAATATTGCTAATATAACTTTTTAGCTTTTTTTTAAATTTAAAGTCTTTGCTGCACTAAAGGCAAAAGCTCTTTTAGCGTTGCCGCGCGCTTATAAACTTTATAAACAACTTTATTAAAAACTTAGGAATTATAAAACTTATAAATAGTTTTATTAAAAAGGGCATTTTAGTTTTAATAAAAAAAGGCTTTTATTATTATTGTTATATACGAAGGATCACCAGGCAAGATGACCACACTAGTTGTAGAGGAAGAAAGGATTGATTGCTTAGGTGTAGCTACTGTATGAAACTAAATCTTAAAGAGGAAAGAGAAAGTGCCGGCTTTTATACAGCCTTGCTAAAGGGTCCTTATAAGGCCTCAGTAAACCCTAACTCTGCACTTTACAACTAGACCTTTTTGGCTTTGGTTATAACAATTATTTTCTCCCTAGTGGCGGTTGCTCTTAAACGCCTCTTTTGCAATTTTTAAGCTAAAATAAGCAAAAATAGTAATAATAATAATGGTAGTTAGTAATAAAGCTAGTGGCCTTTTTTACGGCTTTTTAACTAGTTACTTTTTACTTAATTTATTGCTTAGGTTTTAGCTTTTTTTTATAACTTTGGTTGCTTTTTCAACCTTTTAGGTTTGTTTAACCTTATACTTTTTTACTTGAATTTTTTAATAGTTAATTTTTTAACAACCTATTGTTTAAAGGCGCATAATAGCCTGCCTATGCAGCAGAATTGCCTTATTGTCTCTTTTTTTATAATAATAATGGCTGTAATTGGTAGGCAGTGGCCAGTGAGATAAGTAGTTTAAGCTTTTTGTAGTTTGGGTATAAAAGCGTATACTTATCTTATGCATTAACTTGCAACCTTAACTTTTTTTTTTTATGTAATAACTTTGACCTGCCCGCTGCTTTTAATTGTTGGTTTGTTTTATTGTGTATGCCTAGTCTCTTTTTTTACTTTTAATTTTTAATTGTTAATTGCTGGTTGCTATTATGCTTTATTATGCATTTAAGCCTGCGTTTAACTTTTTTTAAGTTTTAACTAATAAAGAGAGTAAGTATTATTACTTTTTTTTCTTTTACTTAGCTATGATTTTGACTTTTGCATAATTTATTAGCTTATCTAGCGCTTTAAGGTGTATTAATTCTTTGACTAGCAGTGATAAAAGCTGTTTAAAACTAGCTTTGCTTAGTATTTAGAGAGTTTTGCCTTTGGTAAGTAAAATATATTTTATCTTTATTATTATCTTTATCCTTATTCTCTTTGCATAGCCAACTATATAAACAATATTGTATCTTTGCGTATTAATGAGATTTTGGCTGCTTATAAATGTAATTTAAAGCGTATGCCTATTTTTGATAATAATAATATTATTAATGCTTTGTAGGGTGGTGGTATTTAGAATGCGCTTTAGTTTATTAGCAGTGTTGTTAACTAAGAGCGTGTCTCTAGTGTTGGTAACCTTAATGGTTTTAACAATGGCAATAAGCTTATAATATTATTAAAGAGACTTATTATAAGTATTTTTTCCTTATATCTTTAAGCTAAGCTAGCTAATTAACTAATCTTTATAATAGGTTTTTATTATTGCTGGTTTTTTCTAATAGTCTAGTGTAGTTTCTAAGACGCTTGCCTATGTTGAGAAACGCTTTTGCAATGCTTTTGCCGCTCTGTTTAGTAAATTACTTTTATATTATAAGTGTTTATATTTTGTGTTTAATTAAATAAAATAAGCCTTGATAGAATAGTGGATAATAACTTTGCAATTATTGGCAAGAGTTTTATAAGTTAGAATAGCGTTATTAAAATGCGCCAACGCAGCGCTTGCAAAAATATTGCCGCTTTGCCTTGCTTTAAGTCTAGTAATCGAGTTTTCTAGGAGGAATTATTAATTTAGGGTATTATTAATGCAGGCTAAGATGCGTATATTTTAACCTTAAACTTTTAAATCTTGCGCTTAAGTAAGTTTTTCTAATTTAGCAATGATTATAGTATTATTATAATTATTTTAAATAAGTAGTTTTAGATTTGCTGAAATTATTATATTTTTTATTTTAGCAAATAAGCAGGGGTTTATCTTAGATTGCGTCTTGAAAAATAGATGTTTAGTATTGTGGCCTATCTTTATTATAGTTTATTTTATTTGATAATATTAACTAAAATATTTGGGCTAGCGTGCCTTTGCAAATATAAAATAGTTTTTTAACCTTTTAGGTTATTAATTCTTTTTCTTTAGTTGACTTTTTTAGGTAATCTTAGCTGGTTTGTTTTAATTATTAGCCTAGTTTTCTTTTGCTTAGCAATGTTTTTCTCTAGACTTTTTATACTGCTGAATAGCTTGTTTAGCATTTTTTAGGTTATTCTTAAAGATTTATTTATTATACTTACTTAGCTAGCCTTTCTACTTTACTAAGTAGTAGACATTATTATTTAGGGTTATCTTATTATAGACCTCTTTAATCTTCTATTCTATATTGTTTTTCTTAAAGTTAGGTAGGTTTGCTAGCTCCTATATTAGCTTTTTTTGATTTTTTTTCTATAGTTTTAAAAGGCTGATATAGAAGATATTATGCCTATGGAAGTATTTTTTTGGCAGCATTAATTAGTATGCTTGGCGACTAATTTTTCTAATGACTTTAAAAAGTCCAATATATTTTAATTAGAGTTTCTTAGGTTTTTAAAGCTTAAGGTTTTTTATAGATAATAATACTTATAATCTTGCATTAAAAGATATAAGCTAATGTTTATAATTATAATATTTTATTACTGCTTTATTTGCCTATGTTTAATACTTTTGCAGTAATATTTAAAGCTGTTGTAATTTTTCTAGCTTATTATTAACTGCTGGAATTCTCTTTGCCTTTGTTAGGTAAGCGGCGCTTTTACTGTGTGCTTTCTTAAATTTACTGGGTCTAAGAAGAAATAAGGGGAGAAATCTATATAATACCTTAAATAGTGCTTTATTATTTATTATATTAATGGTGAAATTTATTGTAAAATGCGCTAATAGCAATAATATAGCTTAGTTTATTTAGTGATTATTAATAAAATATTAGAGATAATACTCTAACATTTAATTTATCTACTTTATTTATCTATCTATCTAAGAATAGAATGCTATTGAGAATCTAAGAGCCATGCTTTTATTTATTAACGCTCTTTAAAACTAGCTAGTAAAGATTAAACCTTTATTTAATATAATATTCTTAGGCGGCCTATACTTAGTTTTAATTTTAGCATAAAATAGCTAAGTAAGTTTATAGGCATTAATGTTCTTTAGCACTGGGAAAAAGAATAATATTTTGCTATATTAGTTTATAACTATAAAGATTATATTAATTAACTTATTGTTGTGCTAGATTATTGGCAAACTAGTAACAAAATCTATTAATAGCTTAGCTATAGGCTTAAATGGCTGTGGTAGGCTAGCTAACTTGCTATATAGATAATAGCGGCGTAAAGAGCTCTATTAACATATTAGACACTTAACGATATACTTTTCAACGTTACTTCTCATCTTTTCTTAGAAGAATAAGCAGCTAATATTAGCTAGAGTTTGTTAAAATCCCTAATATTTACCCAGCGGCGAATCATAAAAAACCTTCAGGATTTCTTATCGCAGTGTTTACTGTTTAAAAATATATATATATAAATAATAATATAAAAGCTTATCTTTTACCTTATACTTTTAAAGTAATATATTAAAGCGGTTGTTAAAGAGTATGCGTTTAATTTTCTGGATTCTTAGATCTAGCTTTTATTTAATTTATATTAATTTCATTAGTGGAAAGGAAGGCAGCGCAGTATATATGTTAAGGCTAATGGCTGCAATGCTTGCTAAGCCTTTTAGGAACAATTGTCTTTTATTTAGCGTTGGGTTTATAGAATTAAGCCAATTATTAAATAAGTTTTATATATTTGCTTAACTATACTCTTAAGTATTATTATATATTTTAATGCTATATATTTGCGTAATTAGATGCGATTGCAAACTAGCTAGGTTTAACTAGTCTTTAGCCCTTAGGCTTTTTAAAATTATAATGCTAGCCTAAATAAAAGTAATAATTTTGGAATAAAAGTCTGCAAAAGCTATTAGCAGCAGTTAAGAATGCTTTTTAATATAGTTTGGTTTTTGAGATAGTGCATTGGCTGGATTTTTTTTACCTAGGATATGTTTAATCTAGAAATTAAACTTTAATAGGTATATAAGCTAATAGATTTATTTTGCTATTAGCTCTTTAGCTTTTATAAATTTTTTAAGGTTGAGATAATCTAAAAGAATAGAGATAAGAAATCTAGCTTTCTTTAGATAATGTTGCTATTGCTTAAACAATAATATAATAGCAAATATCTCTTAGTTATATATTTTCTATTTACTCTTTATATTGCTTAGCTTTTTAGACTAGAATATGATTAGGTGCTATATTGTTTTGCCATTCTCCTTTTACGCTTGGGAGAGAATGTTTAAAATGGCATAGCTAAAAGCGTTAGTTTATAATTGGCAAAGTCTTTTTGGGTTAAAATAATATAAGAGTAAAGTAGTATAAAAGGCTAATTTAAGCTAGTAGAAGGCATTAAGAGCTAATGTATACTTTAGCGCTTTTAAATTAAATAATCTGGGTTTTTGGCCTTGCTTTATGCTCTTTAATATATTTATTAAGGGCTATGCAATCTTTGAGAATTGGTGGATAAAGCGTTGATACAAATTATAGAATTTAATAAAGCTTTGGATATTTTAATATATTGTAGGTGTTGGCTAGTTTTAGATAGTTTTAACCTGCTAAGAGTTTATTTAAATGCTTTAGATATTAATAATAAATCTTAAAAACTCTACTTTATTTTAGAAAAAGAAATACTTTAATAGTTTAGCGTAGAGTTTATTTTACATTAGCTAATCTATAACCGTTTAAAGATACTTTTAGTAAGTTTTCTTATTTAGTAAGAAAATGAGAATGTTATTTAAGTATACTATAATAAAAATATTAATATAATTACTAAAAACCTTAGCAATATAACTCTAAAATATTGCAAGAGTATTTATTAAACTAAATAGCATAATTAAATATTTATAATGCCTATAGTATATTTAAAACGCTGTCTTTTATTTATTATCCTTTTTAATTTAAATTTAATAATAAGCATTAGTAAGATTAATCTTAGAGAATACTTTAAATCCTAAGAGACAATCTAGGATTTTTAATATAAGTAAGAAAGGGTAGCAGTTTTTAATAGTGACTTTATTAAGTCTATAGTAATTAACGCATAGCTTTAGTTTACCATTGCTTTTAAAAGCAAAAAGAATAAGAGCGCCGGCAGGATTTTAGCTAGGGCAGATTCTATTATAAGCTAATTATTTTTTAAAGTACTTATAAAAAATCTTTAATTTTCTTTTAAAAAGTCGTTAGATAAAAAGATATAAAAGGGTTGCTTTTTTTTAAAGTGGGATAGCATAGTTTGCCTATTGCTTTAAAGGTAATCCCTTAGCTTTGTTTAAATTAAAAAATATTAATATATATTTATATAAGCATTTTAGTAAATTTTCTAAGTTATATAATTTATCCTTGGTTTTATTTTAAAGCATTTCTCTAATATCTTATCTATTTTTATCTTTTTTTAGTATATGCTTGGGATTATTTTTAAAGGGTGTAATAATAATATAATAAAATGTTTGATTTTTTATTATCCTTTTAAATGCGCAAGCTAATATAGTTTTAATCTAGGGGCTGTTATCTTTTTAATACTATTGCTAAGTTGCACTATTTAGGATTATCTTTCCTTTTTAAATAGCTAGCATTCTAAGGAGGAGAGGTAATTTATATTGTTTTTGTTTAATTGCTATATATAGTTGTTAGAGTTTAATACGTTTCCTATAAAAATCAAATATAATAAATGAAATCTAGTATATGCTGTATATTTTAATAAAAACATAAGAAATCCTAATAAAAGGAATAGTAGACAAAGGTGCTTTACTTAAATTATGCTTTCTAATAAAAAAAATATTAATAAGGTTAATAAAAGACTAAGTGTCTATATTAACCTTTACTTTAACTAGTGATAACTTTGGTACCTTAATATAGGCCTTTATAGTTATTATCATAGCTACTGGGACTAATGTCTTAGGTGTCCCTTTAGCTGAATTATCCCCTTTGTCTTAGATCATAGGGGTTTCCAGCCCTTATAGTTGTTATTAGGTGCCTATAGTGCTATTTCCAAAAGTAATCTAGTTAGCTTGCCTTTTTTTATTTAGGCAAGTATTAGCAAAGTAATTTAAAGAGTTATAAACGTAGCATTAGGGTCTTTTGTTCCAGCTATTAGATAAATTTTTGCTATTGCCGTTTCCTTTAATAATTTAATTTAGTAAAAACTTTTTTCTATTAGGGTTAGATTTGCCACGATGGTTTTCATAGCTTTAACTACTATAACTACTACAATTGCTGCAACTAATACAATTCCCTCTTAAGCCTCAACCCTAGCCTTTAAAACCTTAGTTGTTTTTAGATTATAAAAAATTGTTAAAATTATAGTATAATACGTTCTTAAGTTAGTTAAAATCTCTAAAAGGCTTATTTTCCCTGCAACGTTTTAATACTTTAGATAATGTATTGCTTAGAAGATTAGTTTTATATTATTTTTAAAGCTTTTTTAAAATAGCCTGCTAATAATTATTAGCAAGGTTAACTATTTCTTATTACTTTATAGGCATTTTTTAATTAGCGTAAGTATGCATAAGCTTACTTTTTAACCATAGCTAAAGCTTATAAAAGAAGATTAAAGCCCATTACTTATTAGTTAGATATAGCTTTATAGAGAATTTCAAAGCTTCTAAGATCTTATAAAATTGTTATAGTATCTAGGCCTTACATTGTTTAAATTTGTTAATTTACTTAAACACTGCGAGTTTTTAATTATTACAGTTTTTTTAAAATCTAAGAGAATACTTTTATAACTTATTTTAATTAAACTTATATTAGCTGCAAAGCCCTTTGTTTTCTTAGGCTTTGCCCTAGCAGTAAGCATCCCATTAGCATTAAACAATTAGCTTAAGATTGCTATAAGCATAAATAGCTTTATTAATTAAACTACCCAGCTTCTTTAATGCTGCTTTTTAGGCTATTAAAACCTTAGACCTCTAAGTCTAATATTAGCCTACAATGCAATTAACAAAAAGTTTCTTAATAGTAAAGTTTAAGTCCTTTAATAAACTTTTGTTCTTATTATTAAGCAAAGCTTAAATCATTTGCTTAAGGGTAGTAAATCTGTTAGATAAAGGTTTATTAAGTGTCTCTTTAAGCTATTGTTTTAAGTGTATGCTATTTAAGTTAAATGACTTTTTTTAGAGCGTTTATTGTTAGGTGGTCTAATGCAAAGACCCTTTTTTATTAAAGGTGTTAGTGTCTTGTTTTGTTTATAAAGGCATTTTGGGTAATAATAAAAAAAGATTTAAAATTATTAAATACAAAGGATTACTAGGCAAAATAACTATACTAGTTGTAGAAAAAGGAAGGATTGATTGCTTAAGTGTAGCTGTTATATAGAATTAAATTTTGAAGAGGAAAGAGAAAGTGCCGGCCTTTGTACGGCCTTGCTAAAGGGTCCTTATAAGGCCTTGGCAAACCCTAGCCCTGCACTTTACAACCAGACCTCTTTAGCCTTGGTCGTAATAAGAAAGACTGGTATAGACAGGAAATATCTTGTAATCTTATCGCTAAAGCTATTTAAAGCAGCGCCTCGTTAAAAATAATCTATTAAATCTTTAAAAATGCTAGTATAAATAAGACGAAGCCGATAAGAAAGCTTAGCCTTTCGCTAGAGATAAAGGCAGCATAATTAGCTTAATGTTTTAAATAGCGCTATTAGACTCTTAAGAACTAGAAAAAGGTTATTTAGTTTAATAAGACGGCTATTGTTTTAAGTATATGATAAGGAGGCTATTAAATTTAGCATATAAAAGAGAAATGTGTTGTAAAAAGCTATATTTAAGAGCGTTGGAAAGGATATTATAAGTTTATGTTTTAGGGCTGCTTTTCATAGGAGAAAAAAGGTCTTTGCTACGTTTAAAAGCTGAAAATAGCAGCAGAAAAGAAATTAGCAGAGAAAAAGCTTAAGGAGTTAAATGCTGCTTTTGAGCTAATAGCGAAAGTAAAGTAGCAAAAGCTTGAGGATAAATGATATATAGCAGTAAAGGAAGCTGATTCTCGCTGTGCTTAGCATTAACATTAGAATTGGTGTAAGAAGATGGAAAAGCTAATATAATAAAAGAAAGGCACTAGCGTTGATTAATATTAATATTAAAAAGAGATTTTTATTAATAAGCTAATTTTGTTTGCTTAGTCTCTTAGTTTAGAGGCGTTAATTTAAGAAAACAAAGCATTTAGCTATGCTTACTCTGCTTAAGCTGCAATTTTTAAAGCTGCTAGCGTTAAGAGGATTTTTTAGCCTAGGAACTCTCTAAATCTAAATATAATTAAGCTAGCGTAGCTAGAGATAAAAAGGCGTATAATAAAGAAGAAGGCGCTAAGGAATTAAATTAAGGGAAAAAAGTTTTAGCAGGCTTGTTAAGAGTTGTTTAAGATAGAAAAGTTACGTATTTTTATTAAAAGAGTGCCTTAATATATAAAACAAATTATTTGTTGTAATGGTAGCAATAAATATATTAAAGGGAAGAATAAAGAAGAGAGAGATGAGCTTTATCGGCTTATAAAAGCAATAAATGCTTTTAGCATTTAATTATGTAAAACTAAACACTAAGGCAATTAATGATGAGAATGATGATGAGGATATCTTGTTTTAGTGTAATGTAGTACTGCAAGTGGATCTAGGGGCTATATTTCTGCTTTGCCAAGGCTCGCTTATTTCAAGACTTATGGCGGGCGCCTCCGTACACATATATATACACACATACACACACATACACACACACACACACACACACATACACACACATACACACACACACACACACACACATACACACACATACACACACATACACACACATACACACACATACACACACATACACACACATACACACACGTATACACATATACATATACATATATACATACACATACACACATATATATACACACATATCGAGAGCAGCGCGGCTGTTTGTCCCAGCGAACAAGACCCGGCTGACCCATCCGGTCATATGCACCAACGTCGTTCTAGGCTGCATATCAGTAACGCAGACGGCAGCGTAGCAGGCCACAATTGTGCAATGACTGTGCTGCTGTCAACATAGTCCCTCAATTGCTCCTTGTGGCTTGGATCTCGTCAGCGCCCTGACGGACTGCAGCACAGATCGCAAAACCCGTGGAATTGGCAAAACTCTGGGCCTTGTGCATTCTGACGAAGACCGGACAAGGATCCTTCTTCAAACCTCCTTGGGGATTTTGCCAGGTTTATTCGACAGTATCCAAGGCCGCTTATCCCAGAACTCATCCTTGATGATGTCGAGGTGCTCGATCACGACTCTGGCCTTTGTCCGCTTCTTCTTGTCCTTTTCCACCTGGGTTTTCGACTGCTCCACGGGCTCCCCCAGGTTGTCTGCCTCTTCAGCTGCATTATGGCTTCCGGGCTCGACGAGTTCGTACTATATGAATTTTAGTAAATGTGTGGTCCCAAAGAGCAACTTGGACTTACGTCTCTGAAGATGACGCTGCCCTTCTTGTATATCTCAGGCTCGTTGTTGTAGTTGATGCCGAACTTGGAGAAAAGGAGCTCATTCTTGTCGCTTGAAACGGTACCCTATGGTGAGTTAGTTGCGCCCATCCTCGTTGCTTTACATGACGTGAGCACGTACCAGGAGAGCCTGTTCTGCTTGGTGATTATCCATGCCACCTTGTAAGATCAATGCCCAGAACGACGTGTTGTAAAGGTTGTTGATGTGGCCTGCTACTGTCAGTTTTGCAACATGACGTGGTGATGAAGTGAGTCTTACAGTCCGCTTGCCTCCAGCTCATGTAGTCACGCAGATTCGAGACAGATGGATAGCATACCGCCCTGCCGTCAAAGCTGGGAAGCGGCGGCGATAGAGGCCTATCCGGGAAGTACTTATTCCACAGGAAGATGTAATAGGACGTAAATGTCGAGACGATGGTCGTGACCAGCTTGCTATCAAGAGTCAACAGCGTGTTTTTATGGGACTCCAGACACGGCTTGCCTCACCTCTCTCTTCTCTCAAACAATTTGCAAGTCTTGTGAAAGACGAAACTGGCCACTGTCAATACCCCGACCCTCCAGAACAGGCTCAACGTGCGCACCTGTACTCATCACTGATTCCGTATGCGACGACAAGCTCCGGCAGCTCCGTCATGACGAGCTTTGCAGCCTCGTTCATGAGGTCTAATGCTTTCCTGTCATTGGGCTTCTCAAAGGAGTATTTGTTTGCAAATCTAGCGTCAATTTAGCCTCTGATATTTCGTGTGTCATGTTATCGTATATGTCTTACTTGGTGAAGCCACGCCCGTCTAGTCTGACTACGATCCACGTATTTGGCATGAGCTTGTCCGGCTGCTCGAATTGCTTCACATATTCCCATCTACGCGACCGTGAGTCAGATGAGCTTTTCCCTTGACGGGACGAGATGAGGCGCACTTGGAATTGGCCATTTTGAGGATCGAAATACCGCTTGCTGGCGCTTGTCAAAAATCTCCTCGGAATCTGCAATGACTTCAAGGATTGTCGGACTAGCATTAGGAGTTTGTTTGTATGCGTATGACTTGTTGGAGTTGTTCTCGACAAGAAACCGAGGGGCCCTCCCTCCCCGGGCTTTCCCTCCAACTTCTGCTGCAGCGGGGCAGCCGGGGCTGAGATGGGACTGCCAGGACTGCCTACCCCTGTATTCCCCCCACCAAAGCTGTGGGTAGGGGCTCCTTGTTCTGAGGAACAGGCGTCGCAGCGATCCACTTCAAGCTTTCAGCCTTGCAGATCAATTTGACTGCATGTGCTTCTAGAGCACTGGAGCTCAAGTCTCGAAAGAAAGCGACACGAACATTGCGCCGATGGGGCATCCGACTTCCTTCTCCAGACAACAGCCCGTAAGGGCACACAGCATACCGGAAAGATGAATCTGCTCCTATCAGACGATTACCTCCTGCAGGACTATCCCGAAAACATCACCAACACAATCCGCTCCGGCCATGCGACATGTCTGCGCTTCAACCGCAAGGGCGACTACCTCGCCTCCGGGCGCATCGACGGCACCGTCGTCATCTGGGACTTGGATACCATGGGTGTCGCACGCAAGCTACGAGGCCACTCTAAGAGCATCTCCTCCTTGAGCTGGTCCAGATGCGGCCGGTATCTTCTGTCGGCGTGCCAGGGGTGGAAGGCCATCCTCTGGGATTTACAGGACGGGAAGAGGTCCCGTGAGGTGCGGTTTAAGGCGCCGGCATACATAGCAGAGCTACATCCTTGGAATCAGTGAGTCCTATGGCGTCATTGACCATGTCCTTGCAACGAGACTGACACCACGCGCGTGCAGCCACCAGTTCGTGGTGTCCCTCTACGAAGATCAACCCATCCTCGTCGACATTTCCGAACCCATCGCACAAAAGCACACCCTACCCTCCGCCCCAAGACGCGCCAACGTGGAGGAGAACGAGGAGAAGAAGGCAAAGCAAAAGAAGGACGATGCCCGGCACATGACCACGGTCGCGATCTACACGACCACCGGTGAACACATCCTCGCTGGAACAAACAAGGGCAACCTGAACATCATCGACGCGCAGACGCACGAAATCATCTATACGCACCCTCGTGTCTGCAGCGGCGTGGTGACGACGCTGAAGCTGACGCGCTCGGGAAAGGAGCTCCTCGTCAACGGGCAGGACAAGATCATCAAGACGTTCCTGATGCCGAACCTCTCCGCGGAGGACCTCGACCCGGATACCATACAGCTGCCTATCGAGCACAAGTTTGAGGATGTCGTCAACCGCTGCTCGTGGAACCACGTCACGTTCAGCTGCACAGGGGAGTACGTGGTCGCGTCTACATACAACAACCACGAGCTGTACATCTGGGAGCGCGGTCATGGGAGTCTCGTTCGTATGTTGGAAGGGCCCAAGGAGGAGCAGGGTGTCATAGAGTGGCACCCTTCCAAAGCGCTGCTCGCGGCGTGCGGTCTGGAGACGGGCCGAATCAACATCTGGTCGGTGACGAGTCCGCAGCGGTGGTCGGCGCTTGCCCCGGACTTTGTCGAGGTGGAGGAGAATGTCGAGTACATGGAACGAGAGGATGAATTTGACATCCACCCACAGGAGGAAATCAAAAAGCGCCGGCTGGATCAGGAGGACGAAGCCGTTGATGTGATTACGATGGGCCACGCGGGTGTGGAACCACATGGTGGTTTCCAGATGCCAATCCTCTTCAACCTAGGGGATTCTGACAGTGAAGAGGAGTTTGTCGCCGTATCAACAGGTACTATGAGAAGGAGAAGTGCCGGTGAGGACGGCGACGGGGAGGCTACGGGCGCGGAAGAGAAAGGCCCCAAGAAGACAGGCACGAAGAGCAGGGCGAAGAAGAAGTAGGTCAGAGCAGCTCGCCTTTACGCAAACACTCAAAAGTGATAATCACTCTAGAAGGAATCATTTTCGTCTGTAAACGTCAGCTCCGTTTGCCAACTGCCACTTTAATATTGAGAAACTCAAAAGGGGCGAGGTGTCGCTGCACAGGCGCAAGGCCAGCAAATACGAGAGTCGCTCGCGCGATTCTGAACGGCTAGTGACATTTAGGACAACTACATTTGTGAACATGCACAAATTATTTGCATCTCATTGTCAACGTTGCGCAAAGTTGTGAACAATAAGGCAGGAAATAATTGAATAAATACAACTTTGAAGTGCAGAGTAGAATCATCTCATAGGTACTTATTCCAGCAAGCCGGTGCCGCCAATTTTGGAGGCAAGAATGAGGCTGACGAAGTACCCGCAAGTAAAAAGAACCTCACCTCAGCCGCCAAGCCTTCTGGCCGGCTGGGGCTTCAGTCAATCAAGGCGCACGGACCACATCAGCAGCTAACCGCGACGGACTGGCCTACACCTTGCACCCAACACACCTCTCGATTTTCCAGACTCGCCTCAGCACTTACGCCTCTCCATCCCCCTTCAACCCACCTGCTACACGCGTGTCGGACTCGCGCAACACGACCAGAGCACCTTTCCGACACAGAAACCATCAAAGGTGATTGATGCGATTGATTTGACGTACTTTTTAAACGACCGCGACACTGGACCGACTGCCGAGAGCGACGAGTCGCCTCACTGGGGCCTTTGGGCGGCCTGGCTTGTGAACGCGGAGGATTGACTGACATCTATCCATCAAGCAGCCTCTGCGCCGGCGTTCGTTACCGATCAAATTGTCTTTCGAGCATTTCTTTTCACGTCTCCTACGACTTTTCTTTCTTCGGCCGTTGGCAGGAGCAGTTGTGGCGACCTGACCTTCACTTCAACACCACCACCTCCACTTCGACCCACACCCAACATCACTACCTCGAATCGTCGCAACCGACACCCTCCCCGTATACAGCGTCCTGCATAATTCGAAAAGATGGCGAACCTACACTTCCCGCACTCGAGTGCGCCCACCAAGACGATCCAGGAGATCCAGTTCGGACTCCTGTCGCCTGACGAGATCAAGAACCTGAGTGTGGCGCACATTCAGTACCCTGAGACAATGAACGCAGAGAAGACACAGCCCCGCGAGTTCGGCCTCAATGATCCCCGTCTTGGTTCTGTTGATCGCCAGTTCAAGTGCAAGACCTGTACCGAGAACATGTCCGAGTGTCCTGGGCATTTCGGTCATATCGAGCTGGCCACACCTGTCTTCCACCCCGGCTTCATCAACAAGACGAAGAAAATCTTGGAGGTGGTCTGCAACTTCTGCAGCAAGCCTTTGGCTGACAGGGTCGGTTTTGCATGATTGCCGCTGTGTTTTGTCAACCCTATGCTGACTCTTCAAAATCAGGAGGATCCAGAATTCGCCGCGGCTGTCGCGATTCGAGATCCCAAGACTCGATTCAACCGTGTTTGGGAGGCGTGCAAGAAGAAGCGGAGATGCGAGAACGCGAGTACCAGCAAGTCCAAGGACGAGGAGTTCGACCCCGACAACAAACCCAAACAAGCGCCGCACGACCACGGTGGATGTGGCAACGAGCAGCCTCTGATCCGCAAGAAAGGCCTTGGTATCCTCCAGAAGATTCCGCAGCAGAAGGAGGATGGCCAGAAGGAGCTTGTCGACAAGCCTATCATGCCCGAGAAGGTGCTTGAGATCTTCCGTAGGATCAGCGATGAGGACCTGGATGACATGGGCCTGAACAAAGACTACGCGCGCCCCGACTGGCTGATTGTCACTGTTCTACCAGTCCCTCCTCCACCTGTCCGCCCATCTATCAGCATGGACGGCACTGGCCAGGGCATCCGCAATGAAGACGATTTGACATACAAGCTGGGTGACATCATCCGAGCCAATGGCAATGTCAAACAGGCCAAGAACGAGGGCTCGCCACAACACATCATCAACGACTTTGAGCAATTGCTGCAGTACCACGTCGCCACCTATATGGACAACGACATTGCCGGTATGCCCCGCGCGCTGCAGAAGAGTGGCCGTCCTGTCAAAGCCATCCGCGCTCGTCTCAAGGGCAAGGAGGGTCGTCTTCGCGGCAACTTGATGGGAAAGCGCGTCGACTTCTCGGCCCGTACTGTCATCACTGGTGATGCCAACATCTCTCTAGATGAGGTCGGTGTACCACGCAGCATCGCTAGGACTCTCACCTACCCTGAGACCGTCACCCCTTACAACATCGGCCGCCTGCACAAACTTGTCGAGAACGGCCCCAACGAGCACCCGGGCGCCAAGTATGTGATCCGATCAGACGGCACCCGAATTGACCTCCGCCATCACAAGCGTGCAAGTCAAATCAACCTTGAATACGGCTGGAAGGTCGAGCGACACCTCATTGACGGTGATTTCATCATTTTCAACCGTCAGCCCTCTTTGCACAAGGAGTCCATGATGGGTCATCGCGTTAGGGTGATGCCTTACTCCACATTCCGCCTGAACTTGTCAGTCACGTCTCCATACAACGCCGACTTCGACGGCGATGAGATGAACTTGCACGTCCCGCAGAGCGAGGAGACCCGCGCCGAGGTCCAGAACCTGTGTCTGGTGCCCCTCAACATCGTGTCACCACAGCGCAACTCCCCCTTGATGGGTATTGTCCAGGACTCGTTGGCCGGTGCTTACAAGATCTGCCGTCGTGATGTCTTCCTCACGAAGGAGCAGGTGATGAATCTGATGCTGTGGGTCGAGGACTGGGATGGTGTCATCCCAACTCCCGCTATTCTGAAGCCCAGTCCACGCTGGACTGGCAAACAAATCATCAGCATGATCATCCCCAAGGAGGTCAGCCTCACTCAAGGCAGCGACGATCTCCCCCTCAACGACAATACTGTAAAGATTGCCAACGGTGAGCTGCTCTACGGTCTGCTTAACAAGAAGATCGTTGGCGCTTCCGCCGGTGGCATCATCCATATCGCCTACAACGAGCTTGGTCCCGGTGCGGCTATGCACTTCCTGAACGCTTGTCAGCGGGTGGTCGCCTACTGGCTGTTGCACAACGGTCACAGCATTGGTATTGGTGACACAATCCCCGATCCTGACACCATCTTAAAGATCCAGGAAGACATCAACGGACAAAAGGACATCGTGGCCAAGATCGTGGAAGAGGCAACAGCAAACACTCTCGAGGCGCTTCCTGGAATGAGTTTACGAGAGACTTTCGAGAGCAAGGTCTCCAAAGAGTTGAACACCGCCCGTGACAAGGCAGGTACTACGACTGAAAACTCTCTCAAGGATCTGAATAACGCCGTCACCATGTCTCGTTCCGGCTCAAAGGGTTCTTCCATCAACATCTCTCAGATGACTGCCCTCGTCGGCCAGCAGGTTGTTGAGGGCAAGCGTATTCCATTCGGCTTCAAGTACAGAACACTGCCCCACTTCACCAAGGACGACTACTCTCCCGAGGCCCGTGGTTTCGTCGAGAACTCTTACCTGCGTGGTCTGACACCCACCGAGTTCTTCTTCCACGCCATGGCTGGTAGAGAGGGCTTGATTGATACCGCAGTCAAGACCGCAGAGACTGGTTACATCCAGCGCCGACTGGTCAAGGCGCTTGAGGATGTGACTGCTAAGTACGACGGCACCGTTCGAAATTCGCTGAATGATATCATCCAGTTTGTGTACGGTGAAGATGGTCTTGATGGCATGCACATCGAGAAGCAGAAGGTTGATTTCCTCGATATCTCCCATGCCAAGTTTGACGCCAGATACAAGGTCGACCTAGACGACGGGAAGAGTCTGAGTGCCCACCTCGAGAACGGCAAGATGCTATTGAGCGACTCGACCGAGCAGAAGCTGCTCGACCAAGAATATGTGCAACTCACCACCGACCGTGACGCCATCCGCAGGATCTTCTTGAGCAAGGGAACGATTGAGACTCAGATGCAATTGCCCCTGAACATCGAGAGAATGATCGAGAGCACCAAGGCTCAATTCAGAATCGACCCCACGAAGCGGAGCGACATGCGTCCTAGCGATGTCGTTCCTGCCGTGCAAGCCCTCTTGGCGCGCATGGTGGTGGTTCGAGGTGACGACCCGATCTCCAAGGAGGCTGACGAGAGCGCAACAATTCTCTTCAAGGCTCAGCTCCGGTCTCGTCTCGCATTCAAGCGTCTGGCGATCGAGCAACGCATAACTCGTCTAGCCTTTGAGCACATTCTTGGTGAGCTGGAGAACCGCTGGTCGCGATCAATGGTCAGCCCTGGTGAGATGGTCGGTGTCCTCGCTGCGCAGTCCATTGGTGAGCCTGCTACACAGATGACGCTGAACACCTTCCACTTTACTGGTGTTGCCTCCAAGAACGTCACTCTCGGTGTGCCTCGTCTCAAGGAAATCCTGAACGTTGCCAGTGACATCAAGACGCCTAGTATGCAGGTCTTCCTGGAACCTGGTGATTACGGTCAGGACGCCGCCAAGGCGTTGCGGAGTCTGGTCGAGCACACAACCTTGCGCGCAGTCACTTTGATGACTGAGATCTTCTACGACCCTGAAGTCACCTCTACTCTGGTCGAAGATGACGTCGATATGATCGAATCATACTACCTCATTCCAGAGGGCCAGCAAGACGTCGATCGTCAGACCAAGTGGGTCCTCCGTATCACCCTGGATCGTCAGAAGATGCTCGACAAGGAGTTGCAGGTTGAGGACGTTGCTGCGCGCCTCAAGGAAGAGTACTCCGACGACCTGGCTGTTATCTACAGTGACAACAACGCCGAGGAGCAAGTTATCCGCATTCGCTCCATGAAGGAGAAGGATGATGACGGTGATTATGACGATGACATGGAAGAGGATGTCATGCTCAAGCGCCTAGAGACTCACCTACTGGACAAGCTCACCCTTCGTGGTGTTCCCGGCATCGACCGAGCTTTCATCAACAAGAATGCACGTCTTGTCGAAGGCGCTGACGGCTCGCTCAAGGCCACTGCAGACGACCCTGAGTGCGAGGAGCACTTCCTCGACACTTCTGGCACGTCCCTGCGCCAAGTCCTGGCAGTACCCGGTGTTGATACCAGCCGGACCACCACCAATCAGCTGCACCAAATCATTGAGGTATTCGGTATCGAGGCCGCTCGATCTGCTCTGCTCTCTGAGCTGACAGCCGTGTTGGCCTTCGACGGATCCTACGTCAACCACCGTCATCTTGCTCTACTTGTGGACGTCATGACCTACCGAGGCAGCATTGCTGCGGTGACTCGTCACGGAATCAACCGCGCTGACACTGGTGCTCTCATGCGTTGTTCATTCGAGGAGACGGTCGAGATTCTTCTCGAGGCCGCCGCCACTGGCGAGCTTGATGATTGCCGTGGTATTTCCGAGAACGTCATGCTTGGTCAATTGGCCCCTATGGGCACTGGCCACTTCGAGGTACAGCTCGATCCCAAGATGCTCGAGACGGTCATTTCCGACAATTCGCGTATGGGTCTCATGCCAGGTATGACTATCAAAGATGGCCCTATGGACGGTGCAGCCACTCCCTACGACAACGGATCTCCCATGGCGGAATCTGGTGGTTTCCTGAGTCTGCAGTCCCCAGCTCTGGGCAACTTCTCGCCTATCGTCGGTGCCGGCTCCGACAGTCCTGCAAGCGGTGGCTTCAGCACCTACGGCGGCGGCTTTGGGGACTCGGGTTACAACCCTACCAGTCCGAGGGCCACTTCTCCGTTCAGTCACGGTGGCACTTCGCCTACTTCGCCGTTCGGCTACAGCGGAGGCTACTCACCTACGTCTCCAATGGGTGCATACTCTCCTACGTCGCCCATGATCGACGGTGCTGCTCGTTATGGGGCCTCGTCTCCCTCATTCAGCCCTGCGTCACCTACTTTCTCCCCGACATCGCCCATGCTCCGAGGCCCCACCAGCCCGGCGAGTCCCAACTACAGCCCGACCTCACCGAGCTACTCTCCGACGTCCCCATCTGCTGCCAAGTACTCGCCAACATCTCCCGCCGGCAACTTCGCGTCTCCCACTTCGCCGTCGTACTCACCTGCCAGCCCCAACTACAGCCCCACGTCGCCCAACCTGCACGCGACGTCGCCGCAGTACTCTCCTGCGTCTCCGACTTGGTCTCCTACGTCGCCCGACGCGTACTCTCCAACCAGTCCGACCTACCAGCGCTCGCCGGGTCAGCACTTGTCTCCTACCAGTCCTAGCTACTCGCCAACGGTAAGTCGATGACTGTCGTGCTGCATCTCTGTGTGTTGTGAACCAAGCTTACTTATATGTAGTCTCCGAACTACTCTCCTCGGACGCCTGGCCGCGCTCCTGGTGGTCAGGACCAATAGTGAGTTGCCTCTTTTCTCATTCATTCTTGCAAACATGCAAAATGCTGATCTCTTTTGTATAGCTCTCCTACATCTCCCAAGAACGACTGAATGAGCAGGCGAAACTGATTGCATAATTGTACATTTTACGGAGACCTTTGAATGAAAGGGCAGCACATGGTCATTTCCCCCTCACAATGCGAGAAAACGAAAAGGAGCGAAGAGGTTCCTCTACGCCGGATATAAATTGCTCCGGCCCGCGCATGAATAGACAGGCCACATCGGGTGTCCGCGTTTTCTAGACGAGATTCACAATCATGGGGAGGGGGCATCAGCTTGTTGAAGGGGTCAAAATACTGAAGAGGATGGATCTGACACTGCAAGATCGGTTGACTTGCGGATGAAAAGCCAAGAAGAAAAAGAAAAAAAAGAGCAAATGAACAAACAAGTCAATGATTGTTACCAGACAGACTCTGGAGGCTTCGTGTACATCTGGGCTGGTTGATGATTTTCTTCACTGTTTTGACTTGTGTGTGTTTGCATCGACCCGATTCAGCTTTTCCTTGCTGTGATGTGGTATGGGATTCAGCAGACAGATTGACACAAAAACGGATGGGGCTGGCAGGCAGCTATCTGCATAGCCCCAATTTGACTTGTTATGAGCATCGGACTAGTGCTGCTGCGTGTTGATGTGTATTATGTACGGGCTCTGAATCATGTCCCGATGTGGCATGCGAATGAGTGGAGCTCACACACTCTAGGGGACCTGCTCAGACATCTCGGTACCGCCCACGTCGCAGCATAAGAGATGCTATGCTATCGATGCGACGACCCAAGACATTGCGGCACCCACGATTGAGACCGTTCCATCCACAAAACGGCGCCTCGCAGAGACGCGGCTAAGACCCCCCCGCCAAGAGACTCCAACGTCATTATTAGCCCAGCCTAGATCGCCGGCACCTAAGGCAGCGCGGAGCGGTCCGAGACAAGCCGGATCCCTCCCTCGGGGCCTTGGCGATGGGCGGTTCTTGGCATTCATCGCACCCCTTTCTATTTTTCCCCCTTCTCCTTCTTCTCCCGCCCCCCCCCCCCCAATTTGTTTCTTCCTTGTCCTTCGGGGACGGACTTGCAGGATGAATTGAGTATCCTGGCCAAGATGTTTGATAAGGGTTTGTCCCGCCCGTTTCAGACCGAGGCCGACGCGGCTGCTCGCCATCTGCCGCCCCGGCGGAGGCATGTTATATATATATATATATATATATATATACATAGCATATCTATCTCTCTCTTGGCTCAACATGGGACGGCCGGTGTGGGTCTGAACGAGGACGGTTTGGACGACGGAGCTCGAGGCCTGGGCGGTGAGCACAAGGCCCCGTAGAGACAAGGCCAGCTTCGAGACAGCAAGTGTAACGACGACGAGGAGTGTCGAGACAGCAGTCGCCTCCAAGCTGGCCTTGTCGTAAGCTCCGCAGCCTCGCGCCGGGACAAGTAATCATCGATGTTGACCACTCTCCCCCCCCTCCCCCCCCCCGAGGAGAGGAGGTTTTGGGGCGGGGGGGGGGGGGGCTTTGCGTTTGACGCAACCCGCCTCCTTGTCCACCAAAACACACCGGAGCATCCGACGTACCACCGGGCACAAGGTCATCTAGATCGTCTCGCCTCACGTCGCCTGCGCCCAATGGGAGACCTGTCTGTTCTGCTGAAGGCCAGCAAGTCAAAAGGGGGGGCGGGGTGTGGAGAGGGCGGAGGCGGAGCGTCGCACAGCAGTGGGCGAGGGGTAACAAAAAAATGCACTTGCTCGCTCTCTCTCGCGCGTGCGACAAAAGGTGGCCCAGCTTTTTGTGGGTGCGACCCCGAGGTTCTGGGCGTCGGCATACGAGGCGAGAGAGTGTGTGTGTGTGTGTGAGCCAAGAGAAGTCTTGGCCCCTTCATCGGTTATGGAGATGAGGTGCGGATTTTGATCTCACTCGGGGACTTGGCAGGAGTAAGATGTCACGACCGTGAGATGTAACCGGCATGTGGCGTGGGGGGTGACCGACTATAGTCTGATATTGCACCTGAGCGGTGAGCGACTGGGAGGTAGATCATATTTTCGGTCATGTTTTTTTGTTTTGTATTGAGTATACACTTGCTATCTTATGGTATCCTTTTCTATTGATGCTCGCTAAAGATGATTGGATGGTTACCAGGCTTGACATTGATCATTTCAGACTCCAGTCCGTTCTGGTAAATACAAACCCCCCTAATCTCTGAAGACGCGTCCCCCCCAAATCTGACAACTGTGGTGGGGAAAACGCCAACACAGCAGAGTTCATGGCGGAGAGATGAACGCCGAGAAGACCCCAGACCCGCTGTTTTTGCGCTTTTATATGCTTGACAAATAGATTCGTGACATTCATGAACCAAGAGGTCGCCCACCGACACATACACACCCCGTCCAAGAACACGTCTTTCACAAAAGACAGAAAAAAGCGGCGCGCGGCAGAGCAGTCCCCACGGAAGATCCCGCCCGGCGGTCGCGCATTCAGTAGCACGCGCGACCGAGCGAGGTTTGGCTCATTGTTGCTGCTGGGATAGCGCAGTAGTCATGTGTGTGTGTGTGTGTGTGTGTGTGTGTGTGTGTGTGTGTGTGTGCGCGCGCGCTCTTCACTCAACAGCAACATGCTCGACGTGGTGCCAGTCGTCCTTGTGGTCGCCGGCGTGCTCGCCAAAGTGGACGGGGGCGACCTTGAGGACCCTGTAGCGGGACGTCTTGACCTCGCCGGCGTGGCTGCCCTGGCTGCTGAGCGAGGAGCTGCGCCTCTTGTGCTCGGCGGCGGGGTCGACGGGGGACTGGGCCTGCTGGGACTTGGGGAAGGAGGCGGAGGTGACTGGGCCGAGAGGCAGGAAGTCCAGGAGGGGGGCTCGGTTGGCAGACATTTCGATGGTGTGTAGGGCGGAGGATTGATTTGGTGTCGGTGTGGCTGGCACTCTTGGTGAATCAAAAAGAGAGAGAGTTGGGAGGGGACGGAAGAGTTGTGCAAGGCGATAACGCTGGCTGACAGTTGCGGGTGGAGATGTAGCAATGGATTGGGATGATGGTTAGAGAGAGCAAAGAATGCCTCTCCGATCTCAAGCAGCTGGGAGGAGGCCATCTTTATATGAGAGAGACGACGGCTTGAGTTGCCCAAAGCGCCCGTCCGGGTGGATCGGAGTCTTGGGCGCCCACCCACATAGTAGCTAGTTGTTTACTTGTGATACCACAGAATCCAAGGCTGCGGCGTCTGGCGCGGGGCGGAGGGATAAGTGCAGAGTGCAAGGCCCCCCAGTCAGATCGACAGGGAACCTCATCATGGCTGCATATCACACTGGCTCCTTCACATGCTTCCAGCCAAGACTGGCCCTCTCGGTGTCTCCCACCCCCCCCCATCTGCCAAGTTTTTTGCAGTCGTACAAGATTAGAGCAGAGACCGTCCTGGCGTCTTGGCTCGGCTTTTAGCCCCCTGACGGAGAGTCGGTAATGACAGCTAGGTTCTGCCCCATGCCCGCGCCTGTTTCACGCAAACGTCTTGCGTATGCGGGCAGGGAAGGACGTTGATGTCGCTGAGGTGCCGTCATCACGACACATCCTGGCACGCGCGGCTGATGGCTGACTGGGGGAAATTGTTCCTGGCCTACCTTATCTCTCGCTCTGTGTCATGTGGCCAACGAGCCGACGGGGGGTTCTCACCCTGTCTGCCCAGGCCTGCCATGAATGTGCTGCCGGAACACCCCAAACCCCCCCCCCCCTCCTTAGAGCAGCAGCAGCAGCAGCAGCAGCAGCGAGGCGTCAGAAAAGGTCTCAGCCAATCTGGCCAGCTCGGGTCGCTGCGTTCCACAAGTCGAGGAAAAACGTGGGCGCGTTCATTGGCCCAGGACGAATGGAAGCAGACAGATAGGCCTTTGTTATCCGAGGTCAGGAAAAAGCGGGGTCTCGGACTGCTCGCGGGGGCCCGGCCTGTCTGTGTGCGACCGCGTCGAGGCCCTCGCGCGGCCGTCGAGCCATCATGACGGCTTCCTGCTCTCACCATGTGCAGCTGGTCCAGCACTGATATCGACGAGGGAGGTCAGAGGTGGAGTAACACCACTTGCGGCTCCGCGAGGAAATCCGTTCGGAATCCGGGGTAGAATCTGGGGTTGGTGGCATGGTCTTCGGAACGGCGCGGGCTGTGATTGGTCGGCCGGCGGGACGTCAAGAGGATTCCCCGGGAGGGCTGTTGCGACCTCATGTCAACGGCATGCCACCTCTTCCGGCGCGGGCCAAACTCCTTGCAGCCGGAGAGCGGAAGGGGTCCTGGGGCGAGACCTGGCTGCGCGTATCATAGCGTGACTTTGCATTTTACACAGTATGTACTGCGTCAGCCGGACGGCGGCTGGTTCCGGCCAAGCTCCAATGCATCACCACTTTTCCACGCGAACAAGAACTTGCACCACAGTATGTATGGAGACTCTCGACACATCTCTCTACTCGTCGGAATCAGCTCTCCATGATGGTATCTTTTTTTTCCATCCAAATCCACAACGGGATTTGGACAGCATTTCGAGCTTTTGAGTGGGCTTACCCAGATTGGAGGTTGGCCTGAATTACCTGCCGACGGGCTGTGCGTGCAGCCAGGCAGTATTGCCCCTTTGCCGAGGTTCTGCGACTCGAGAGAAGATCAGCAACACGCTACCCTTCGCGAAGCCCATCCAGTCACGGCCACCGTTCCTGACCTAGTCGGTGTGGCTAGAGACATACCAGATGGCCATTTGCCTCCCAAGCTCCTCCGCATGCGTGGTGGCTTGGCGGCACGGCCTCGGGGCCAGCCGCAGCACCATTATCACCCGCCATCCGTTGCCGTTGCGTCTGCCTGTCGTCTGAATTGGTCGATGACTCGGCCTCGGAAGCAGCCGTCCAGGCACCGGGAGGGATGTGCCCTGCGCAATCCTCCCGTCACGACTGCTCTTTGGGCGGGCGGTCCAGGAGCAGTCATGGGGCGAACCTGTCAGTCCCCCGATGCGCCGCCATACCACTGGGTGGCCTGTGCAGTGCCCCGTGACATATTCCCGGGCCGTGTTGGTGGCACGACGGCCACGAGGACAAGTGTCTCCGAGCGGTCGTTGTTGGCTGCCCAGGCAAGAGTACTGTCCAGTCCAACAGACCTTTGGGGCTGCGTTGTCAGCCAGGCGTGGGACTGCGCTGACCAGGAAGCTGCACATTGGGAGAGGGTGTCCACTCGGCGGCCAAAAAAAGGGGGCGAGACGATCCGCAAGGACATCCCGTGGGCGGTCACACCGGTCCAGCGTGATGTCTTCTCGCGTCGCATCGAGGCCATCCATTGTACCCCGACGTACCCTCTGGGTTCTTCGGTTGTACTCCCGTCTTCTCACCACTTGTCACGACGGGGAGGGGCTGATGTCGAGCCACCATCGAACCCCGTCGAGGGTTACCTCCTCGGACGCTCTGGGAAGGTAAGCTGAACCCGGAGGAAGGGTGTTGGTGATGATGAGTGCATGCCTAGGAAGAGGTTTGGGCCGTCACCGAGATTGCTCCGACACGGGCTGACCTTTTTGCGCAGGGACATGATCCGACGGCCCGCAGAGCACACCGTGAAGATCATCATGTGTAGTTGATGCCGTTGGTGAAAGTGGTCTCCGGGCGGTGGAGTCTCAAGACTGCTTTCGTGCCTCGGCTGGGAGCGCACAGCCGAGGGGACATGGTCTCGCCGCACACCGTGGTCGAGGGGGAGGGTAAGCTTGGGTCGACGACGTCTCGGTGTTGGATGACGGGACGAGGCCAACCGCATGCTGAAATTGAGGGGATCACCGCTCCTAGCAAAAGTACAAGACGACAGTGTGGTCGAAGATCCTGCTTCACGTTACATTCGTGCAGCTGTCCTTGCGTGGGTATCCTCCCGGATGGCACCAGCTGATGCTCAGCTCCTGAGCTCTTGCGTCTGGGTTGCTGACCGAGGTTGCCTGCAGTCGGGCATACGCAACGGCCTGGTCACAGGTCTGACTTGCAGGCTGCAGAGGTAGGTGCGATGCAACGCTGCGGATGTCGTTGCGCCAGAAGGGGATAGGGAATTGGAAGTCATATCATCTCACATGCTACACCATGATGCAGGAGATCCGTCATATGCAAGCCGATATCAACACCGTCCTAGCGGGCCCGTTCTTGAGAGGCCGAGGCCAGGCAGCCCGATCGGCCGTTGGCAGAGTGTTGCATAGCATGGCGTGGCATGGCTCTTGAAATGTGGGATGGATCATTGCTAGCCTCGTATCTCGGGAAGGAAGATGGTGTCCCTGCACGCAACTGGGCAACCAACGTCGTCCTTCTTGGGCAGGTGTGGGAGGATCCGACGAGCATCGGCACCCAGACCTGGTCCACCATCCCTGGCCGAGGGCTTCCGGCCCAGAGGAGGACGGTGTGACATTGACTACTAGTATCAAACGCGACCAACAGCCGCAGAGTGATCGATATTTCTCCACCCAGGAAGTGGTGATATGGCTGCACGAGACAGGAGAGGTGGTGTGGGCAACGCGGTCATTACTTTGTCCATTCGTGCCATCCTAGCCCCATTATTTCATCTTACCCGGGTCATCTCGGTCACTCCATGGTCTGAAATTTTGAAGACGTCCTTCACTGTAGCCGATGTTCTGAATGTTGGCTGTCCAGTAAACGTGACTGATGCAAGGCGGCTCCGGTAGTCCGGGTCCGCGGGTACAGCCGCGCGTGAATGCACACTTAGACGCTGAGGCTCTTCAACGTCCAATCGGGGATCCTGTCGGTATGCCAACATCACAAGAAGCGCCTTGTTAGAGATATCACCGCAACATACCTTCTGTAAGTGGTTGGATCTTGTTCGCGCGCTGCTGTTGGTCTGCGTTGGCGTAACTCGCCTGCTTCTCAGAGACGCGCGACCCTGCACTCCCACGGATGAGGCGCCATTGCGCAAAGAGGCGAACGAAGCTCCAAAATGATGACTATCGCAACTGTTCAACTTGGATAGATACTCTATAGAGTTCCTTACGGGATCATGGCTGTGCCGTACCCAAAGCATCCCAGTCTAGATACGAATAATCAAGTCCACGGGAGCCACATTGTTCTCACCGGCGGGGGTTTTTTTTTTTTAAACATACCAAGGGCGGTGGAAACAGCATACTGCAAACCTTAGGCGGCAATCCAGACGCGTTCAGCGTAACCTGCGCCTCCACATCGTTCAGGCCAACACTTCACCGCGAATTTTTATATGACCCGCATTGGTGACGACGTCGAGGCTCTGCATTGGCTCATCTCCAAAGCTGGGACGAGGCAGACACTCGCGCCTAGATATCTTCGGACGGTTGGATTGCCAGTCAGACGCCCGCGTCATGACCTCGAGAGCCGCCAGCTGAGCGCACTGTAAAGCCAGGCAACCTGGCGTAGTGCTATCGCCAAGAATGCAGATGAGAATGGGCTTCCGAAAGCGGACTTTTTCCGGCTGTAGCAACTTCGATCAGTACAAAGAGCCCTGAGCGGTGTTGGTCATTCCAACCCTGAGTGGGGTGGTCGTCGTCTAATTTCAGTCGTTGGGAGTGATAACGGCCAGGTAATAGACCGGCGATTCTGTCCTCCATCTTGAGGTGTAATTGGATGTCAGCGAAGAACACAACTTCTTGCTCTTTTGCGTTTCTTTCTCCGTATCCCTTTCGTGTCGTTTGGGGGGGGGGGTTCTCCCCAATCAGACCTGCGACTTCACCTACAAACCGTTCCCTCGACCTCGCTGGCCACATCACATCCAACAATCTTCTCACCTTCGGCAATGCGAAAGACGTGCTTGTATTCCGTTTGGGCCTACCGTCGCATACTTCTGGGGTCTCCTTGTCGTTCACTGCCGTATTTCTACGCCCAGTTGTAATTAGTGCTTCCCTCGTCGTCGTAGTTGTACTTGGTACGTAGAAACGTCGCGTATGGAGCAGCAGCTGCTAAAGCCTCGGGACCCGTGGAGACCATCCAACGTCAAAAACAGGATCGTCCTGTATCTTACTCGCTTGTCCGCTTGGGATCAAAGAGATGGTCACATGGAATCAAAATTGCCATGATCCCTTCTTTGGTACTTCCCGGGGAGGTGAAGTCCGCGTACTGTTCGCAGGTCACCACTGAAACCCTGAGGTCTCGGGCTGGCCATCTTGGCGCGCAATGTCAATCTTTCGGCTTCACTCTTGCGAGAGCGGGCACCTCACCCGTCCACACTGCCTGGGACCCAATCAAGAAGGCTACAGAAGTGCTCTGAATATTATTGCCAGCTTCGCCAACACGCGGCTTCCTGTGATGGTCATGCAAGGCCGAGACGAGCCACACCGGGCCGAACAGCCCACTCGCGGCTGGAGGTGATTGTCGGACAAGCAATGTCGTTGATTGGTTTGGGACTGGCGACCACATCGCGAAAGTCTAACGTTCTGTGGCGATTTTCACGACATGCGCTAAACGGCAAGATGTCCACGGACGTCGTGATGCATAATGTGAGGCGCCATACGCACGACTGTGATTGGTGCCGCAGCGGCTAATATGCCAGCCCGGGACGAAGGGGTTGGCTAGACAGGCGCCGAAGCGAGGGTGACAGTGATGTAATGCAAGACCCACCACATGTTGCATGCAGCATGCGACGTCCTCGCATCGCGTGAGATGAATGCGATTGGCTTGTTGGAACAGACGCGGCTTGAGGGCCGTTCGCGGCGGCCAGGAACTTTGGGAGAGGTGAGATTTATATACGCTCATGATTTTGGTTGAAGTTGTCGCGCTCGGAAGAATGCATAGCGCGCCATCAATCTCGAACAGTGAACGGATTCGGCTCGGAAGAGGTAGAATTTCATCCCGGTAGCTAGGGAAGACGGCACGCCCCTGTTCCTAAGCCTTCCAGTGCCTTTGGGGATGGCTGGCATAATTCCACTAGTTGCAGATTTGGATGAATCTAAGGACGATCGTCATGGGTTCGCGCGCCAACATTGATTTGCACTTCGAAGCCGGCGCCATTGTAACATTGCACTACTGTCAAGCCAGACCATGTTAACTTTTCCAGGAAGTGGTGGTTTTCGGCAACTAGGACCGAAGAGAAATGTCACCGGCAGCGCCAGTCGTCACCAGTCAACTGACTGGGCACCTGGGACTTGTGACGTTGCAAACCCTTTGGTCAGACTGGCCTGGATCCTATCACGATGGTGTCCTATGATCAGCTAGGCGAATGATGTCGGGCACAAAAGGGCCTCACAAATTAGCCAGACCAGCCCACCTGCAGTGTCTCGCAACGAGGATTGGTAGCGGAGTGTAATTAGATGAGAAGGCATGTCCATTAAATGGATTACGTCGCGCTGCAAGCAGTAGCACCCTGAAAACTTCAATATCCGGACGTGCATGCCACAGGTCGTTTTGTAGCCAAACCAACGGGTCAGCTCGGGAAGCGCATACCTGTGGGTCGCATAGGTGGTTTGCGGATCTTGCAAATGCGCTCTGCGCATTGTCAGTGTTCGTAGCAGTCTTCCTCCGACCCGGTAGAGAACGTCGCGAAGGAGGGGTCTGCTTTTCGAGAAAGGGGTCAAGCAGCTTCTAGGGTTGGGTGATTCGAGATGCGGCTTTTGGGCATAATGCTGGTTTCCATGCACTTGTCGCTCGTGCGTACTGTTGTGAGCACAAGGTTGAACGTCAATTTTCCCAGACTTTGATTAGGCTGTTGTATTGACAGACTGGTGATCATGACATAAATCGATTCGATCAGCTGGAGAAACAACAGTAGCCACTCATCAGGAGATCGAGGTGAACCTTCGTTGAATCCGCCTGGCACCGGCTTTTCTGCGATTGTGGAGGTTTCGATGTATCCGGTGTGGATCGCCTCGGGGAGCATTCCTCGGCTCACGCCCCAGAAGTTTGGGATCCGCGCTCCATACTTTGGGCCGTTCATGTGACCTGACGCGGCCGCGCGCGGATCTGAAGGCTGATTTCGCCAGAAACTATGGGACAGTTGATCAACCTCGAGCCATGCGAGAGCCTCAGCCTGCGAAGACCCATTCTGAATGAAGATCTCGGGGTAAAAGTGGCCTGGAGTTAGATGAGTTTGGGCCTGGGCCTGCAGTGCCCAAGCGCGACAGCCGTCTGTTGCTCTCGGTGCGTGGTTCGACGAGTGTGACAAGGGATTCCTTTTGATTGATACTCCAGGATACCGAGGCGTGATTGCAACTTGGTGCAGATGAGTTGCACCACGAGGCGTCGATACGAGCCTGCGGCATAGTCCCCGACTGGCAGGCGAGCGAGATGAAGCCCCTCGGCATCGGCTGTTAAGCGAAGAATGTCGTCCAGCGGTGCGAGGACTATTCGCACGGAAGCCAAGGCGGGCAGACAAGTCCGAGCTGACTCCACGAGAGCGCAGAAGCGGGATACACGTCAAAGCCGGGGAAGACTTCCGCATGTAATATCAGGGCAAGCCTGCATGAGCGAAGACGACAAGACACGACTTATTAGCATCGCATCAAGCGCGGGGCCAGGGACCTGGGATTTGGGACCCGGGACCCGGGACCCGGGACTTTGAGAGGCGGGCGGGGCATATTTGGCAGCTGTTTGCGGGCCCGCAATTGTCTCCTGTGTCTGCTACCGTATCAATGTATCAGTGTACCAGTATCTCGAGTCTGCTCGATCGAGTTGGCTGGTCGTGGGTGATGGGGGCCCATTGAGCAAGGACATGGTGACCAAAGCCTGATAGTCGAGGCGTGGTGGTGGAGATGAGACGGGTTTTGAGGGGACAAGGGACCAACTTCTGGAGGTCGTCGTCAATTGATGGATTATGTAATTCTCAGCACGGGCCTCGCGTTCAACGGCTGCACCCCACTCGATCTGAGCATGGCCAATCATCTAGCCACTGATGACTCCAAGACAGGGGCTATCCATGTCAGACTTGCATGATAGCAGGGCTGGTACCCTGTCAGGCCTGTCCATTCCTGCCATTGTCCTTTGGTGCAGCAGGTACCATTTGAAGCAGCAGTAGGAAGGGTGCCCAGCTCGTCACACGGGGCGAAACATTGAACGCGTCCTTCACCACCCGAATCGCAGCTTCGAACAGAGCACGCCCGCAGCACAGGCACAGACGATATCGCACCATTTGACCGTGCATTAAGGAGCGATCCTTCCCGACAAAACGAGGCTGCTTCTGGTCAGGTTCACAAAAGCCAATCTCGGAAGACGAACGGAGCTATGCCACCCCGCTGCATCGGCTGCGTCTCCGCTGAGGCTGGATCATGCCGAAGGCATGTAGACAAGCAGAGCCCGTGGACTTGAGGCTATAGGGGTAGAAAGGCTGCATACTACTCTGACTGTTCGTTCACGACCCCGAAAGGTCGAAGCAGAAGCAAGGCACCCAGCATTCCGGCTCATGCCCCGCATGAGGACCATGGGCCGAGCGTTGGCAGCTGTTCAGCCGCTGCTCTTAGGCGCCTGTGCGAGGCACGACAGCCAGTCCTCCTTCACCCTCACCTTCTGACAGCAGGCACATGCCGTTGTCTCGGCTCCAAGTCTGCTGGGACAGGCGCAGAGACGGGTTTTGACCTGCCCCGGCCTGAGCACTCCACCTGTTGTGGGATAGTAATGACCGGGCACATCTCCCTCCTGCGCCTGATGGGGCGACGGGGCGACAGGCAGACCAGGCCACACAAGTACCCTCACCAAATGGCAAGCCGCGCATGCAGTTCTATCACCCGTATCACGAAGTGGAGTAACTGGCGGCATGTTGCACCACATGGCTGCCATACCGCACGCTACGATCCGGTTCGAACCAGTCAGCATCTGCAGATTGGCCGTGGACACGGTACATTGGACCGAAAAGCAGCACATGTTCGTTGCCCACTGCTTTTTGAGCCTCGAGGTTGTGCAATTGCCAAAGTAGCCGGCTCGTTGTCTGTCAGAAGAGACCGCGATGCTTCTGGCTCAAGCCATTCACCTCAGAGTCTTGTGCCCATGATACAGCTGCGGCGATCCAGCCTACCAATGGCGGAAACGCTCTGCACACTCTCAAGTTCGAGCTCACAGTGGCGCTCTAACAGCGGCTGTACTTCGTGCTCGACAAAAGAACCGACCTCAAGTTGTGGGCCAGTCACGGACACGGCAGCAAGCAGGCAATCGCACTGCATCTGAAGGATTCGTCTCCTACGCTGCATCCAACAGAAATCATTCTCAGCTTTGTCGCGGCTGGCTCCTCTGCTGCACGACTTCGAATAGTCTCCTCGGTGCCAAGTTTGGCCAGAGCGAACGGGCAGAGCAGGCCCTTCCCAGCCGTCACAAGAGACTTACCCCAGACACTTTTAGCCTCGGATCACAGCCTCAGTCTCCTGGCCTCTCTCACCCAGCTTTCGATAAACGTCTCATTCAGCGTTAATGCACGACATTCTTCTACGTCGGACTAAACGTAGGTACTTCCTTCAAACGCACTAGACGTTGTACGCCAGCCTCACTTGCACAGGTTTGGGCACACGTACAGCAGCATATTCCCTACATTCATGGATATGAGGCGTGCATACTAGACTCCAACCCGTGGTCCCAACACTCCAAGTGGTTGTTGATCCGGGAGCGGCGGCCCTGGCAGAGCTCGTTTCCCGCGCCGCCAACGATCGCAAACAGCAACGCATCCCAAGGATGCAAGGTTCTTGCGACAGCTGTGTTGCCTTGGCCCTTTTGACCGAATGCCGACTCCCATCGACTCCTGCTGCGGCAGTGCAGAGGGAGATTCTGACCGGCAGAAAGCGCATCACCACACCCTCTTGCGTGCTATGCCATGCATACTTGCTTGGAGGTGTGGATGCAGGACCGGGGTTCTCTTGTTGGCACTAACGAGTGGTGGGAATCAAAGTATGTACGTACTCACGGCAACGTACATCGATACAAGTACATTTGTGTTCTGTAAGTGCCCGGCATGCTAAGCTCGCAAATGGCCACCGGCTGCCGTCGTTGCCTCATGAATCCCTGCCTCATACCTCGAATTGACAGCTGCATAGCAAGGGCCACAAGGCAGGCAGGCAGGCAGGCAGGCTACAACGTGTGGAGCCGACCAGAGAGATCAATCAGAGATGGAGTTGACCTTGCGGCAGCCTCCGAAAAAGGGTTCCTGGTTGAGCAAGGGAAGTGAGCACCCATGTACCCACTGAACGGTGGACCTCTCCACGTACCGGCACATCGATGCGTGGGACATGGGCCACCGGCCAGACCAACCTTCCGTGCCGCTGCGGCCCGTACTTTCCCTTCTTGTGAGCTGTGTGTACAGCCTTCGACCAACATGTACTATTCAAGTACTCCAAGCCCCTCCATCGTCGCTGCCGTGGCCCACAGATTTTCTCAAAGATGTTCAGGAAACATATGCGGCCTGCTGGTCACCCCCAAAAATCCGTGACGTACCCAGCCTGGCACGCCAACGGCCAACCGAGAGACCGTACACAGTCATCGGCATCCAAGCGACTGTCTTGTCTATACCACCACCTTCGGTGAATTTCTGAGCACCACGAAGACATCAATTCTTCTACATCCATTCTACGACCGCACACCCTCTGACCAGAGGCTCACAGTCTGCCTTCCCGATGGTGTCACACAAACATATAAAGGAACTGCCATCTTCCTGTCTCCTCGGGCTTGCAATTAGACATCATCACCACCGCCCTCCACTTCCTTGCAATATTCGATCATCAACAGCACGGCATATCTCACATTCTCTGTCTACGCCCACCAAACACACATACTACTTTCAGGCTCTCTGCTCACTTCCCACGACCGGTCGTAACGACAGCCACTGCCGCCTCTCTATCACGACCAGCACTCCGAACCTTTCACAAAGCCACCATGTGCCGCATTAACCGCATCGTTTACCGCTGCGGCAAGTCGGTCGACATGCACTATCACCTCGCAACATGCCCAGGAAATTGCTCCAACCCCGAAATCAAGACTGAGCGCCGCGACTGGGATTGCGACGTGGCAGGCCACGTCCACATTCGCTACTAGGCTGCGTCCCCTCGCCGACCTCGTTCGGCACTCGATTTCGGCTCTGTGAGTAGACCAAGCAGCACACCTGCTCCGATCTCCCCAAGCTGATCTCGGCTCGTCTGCAGCAAACCAGCCAGTCTTGTCAACAAAGCACTAGAACCAAGACCTGACGAGCAATCGTCAATCATTTTTCCAACCACGGCCTGCGCGCGCTGAGGCGGCATGTTTTCCCAACCGTTTCCTTTGCTTTCACGAAGCCGGATGGAGAAGAAGATAATGATGGAACTGCTTGATGGCACTGTATGGACATGTCTCACTGCCTCTGGATACTTGGTCGTTCTGTGATCAGCGCTGCGCAGAATGACTGGGAGAAGGAGGCGTTCACTCCTCCGAGACGGACTTTTCTTCTGGATTCTATCTTGTACCTGGTTTTGCTCTTGCTTTTGCATATGCTTCTCTTTTCTTGCTTGACAGACCAGCTGGTCTTTTTTCCCCGTTCCCCCCCTTCCTGCGCAGATAGACTACCCTTCAGCTCACAATACACCACCACTCCACCCGCAACGCTTTCCACGTCCGCTTGTGAGATCATGAAGAACTTTAGGCTACACTTCCGAGTCATGCACCCAACGAGCAGACATCCAGTGCTCTGCCTGAACCTGTGGCTGTACATGAGGCTGGAGGGCGACGTTGCAACGCGGGTCCGCAGGACCATGCGGCCCAGCTCGCGACGCAGTGGAGCTCGCGCTTAACCGCGAATGAGCGCAAGTCCGCCCACGGAGCATTTTCCACACGCCCAACACAAATCTTATTTGGCTCTTTTCTTGCATCCCGGGGACCAAGCCCATAGCCGCATTCGCTATGTGAGTGAGAGACCAGTTTCTGTACTTTGTATGGAGGGTCAGGTTTTGGGCCGCCCGTGGGGCAGGGGTCGGTCCTGACGGGCGGCAGATATTATCGATACCACCACCACCGACCTAAGCATAGCTCAGGGGGATTCCGCATGACTAACTATGGACACGTCATTTTGACCTGTTGGGTGCGATCTCCCGGGGGCACACATGGTGCTATGGTGAGCTTAGCAATAAGAGTGGCAGAGAAAAATATAGAACCAACGGACAAAAGAGAGATGGGCAGCCTTCTGCTCGAGGGGCGCGCCCCGTGGCACAGCGGCGACCCCACGCGCCAGGCAGCGCGCATTCGTTGTATTACGGACCCAACCGCATCTGTATGCGGGTCTCCAGATGAAGTACGCGGACCAAGTGATGTGCAAGGGCTTGGATGTTTAACAGCGTTCACAAGAGGAGAAGGTTGAAAAGAAGAAAAAAAAGGGTTCTTGCGGCATAGTTGCACAAGGTGTACTGTACAAGGAATGCCGTGCGAATCCTTGTTGTTTGAAGGTCGACGGAAGTGTCGTTGTGGCCCTGTCAGCCACGGTCTGTTTCGGCCCCCATAGGGCCGAGGTGGACCCAGGAACTAGCCGCTCATGGCCCTCCGTCCCGGCGGGTATCGATCCGTTAACTTTGCTTTTGATTCTAGGGCCGGCTCGCGCCTCCAAGCGGTTCCACAGACGGGCCGGGAGAAGCTTCCTCTCTTTGCCCGATACAAGACTTTCAAGATTAATCTCTGTCTCTGTCTCTTGCCCTCTCCCCCCCCCCCCTTCCCCTTCCACGCCCGCTCCGGAATCGAGACGTCGGATACACATCGGCACGACTCCGCATGCCCGAATCATCATGTGATAGACTCGACGGACGAGTCCCAAGGCCCGAAGGATTTAGCGTGCAGATGCCAGAGGGGAGACCTGGGAAAGTCGAGAGGGCCCGGCGCCGAGCCGCATTGCCGTCCAGGGCAATCGCTCCACGGCTGACATACTTGCAGCCAGGTGTATCGACGGCTAAAACAACAATCGCCCAGACGACACGACCGATTGCGGAGGGTGACACAGACCATCCGGGAATCGACCTCAAAGCAGTGAAGTGCCGTCACGGGACGAAGAGCCTGACTGGCCCTCACGATACACACACAGATGAAAACTCTTTTTTTCTCACCGAAAAAAAAAAAGAAAAAAGAAAAAAAAAAAAGGGGAAAAAAGAAAAGAGGTTGGGGAGAAACCCCACAACACGACGACGGAACCTTCCAAGCCTGCATTGTTGCCTCACCCTGCAGAGGTCCGCTGTTACGGCCCGCTGCTTGCCTCCCCGTATCCTTGATCCTATCATGGCGCTCGCAGGGCCAAGGCAGGTCTGGCATCTGCATGACGGCATCTCTCTGGGGTGGGACAGGAACGTGGGCGCGCGAGAGAGCGCTTCACGACGGGGCCCCGTTGAAGCGTGCCACGGCGCCTCGTATGTACCGGTATGCACTTAACCTTGTGTATCCGGCGCACAGAGAAAGACAAAGCCCGGCTGGCTGCGTGTGTCATGAGAGAGAGACATGTCGTGTGCACACGGCTCATTCCCTCGTGGCCTCTTTTTTGTTTTTGTTTTTTGATGCGCACCGCTGCCGCCCAGCCGATGAGGAGAGCGGTCCGGAAGGAAGTGGATGTCCTGCACAGGGCGCTCGAAGCATCCTTGAAGTCTCTCCAAGCGGGCTCTATTCCCAGCTTCATGGTATTAGCGAGGGCCTAGTCATGAAGGAGGCTGCGGCGCCGAGCAACTCGACCGGGGTCATAGCTTCGACGAAAGTTCGTTGCGTTAACCGCTGTTGCTTGTCGAATGAAGTTGTAAGAGTGGAACTTCCGGATATAGTCACCAAAGGATCAAACGCCCAGCAGGTGAACAGTCGTACGAAGAATAGAGTCGAGGTAGCACAACAGCGCTTCGTGCAACGACCTGGAAGTGGAGGCCCGGACCGACACAGCCTAAAGGCCAATATTGATCCTATTGCTACTGCTCTTAGCCTTACGTTGCTATGAAGGAAGCTCCCCGCGGGGCTCAGGGGGCTTCGAGCGACGAGCTCCGCCGAGCTATCAGGGCACTTTCTGCTCGTCGCCAACCAACATTGTCAGCCAACAGCGCAGGAGGCGGCGAGTTTCGAGCACTATAGTCCGCTGCGGCTGGAACCTTCCACCTTCCTGCTATGGCAAGCAAGAGGGCACTGCGAATAGCCAGGCGGGTGTAGCCTCGAGATCCTACGGCCCAAGTCGGGGGCCTTGCGGGCGGAGATATTAGCAAGAATGCCGACCAACAAGCGCGGCGAGTCGTCTGATAGGTTGCATGCAACCGCATGCCCACATGCCCCATCGCCGCACCCACGCCTTGTCGTGGACTAACGGGTCCCCACCCCCATCACGACCCCTTGCCTGCTCCGTTTCTCCATGGGTACAGTATGGGAGTGCACACTGTCATGGGACGGCCCCCAACTCGTTTTACCTCATGCTGCCCACACACACACACACACACACACACACACACACACAGGCACCACTCTCTTCTCGCCGTGCCTTGTAACGCGCAGGGAAGACGTCGTCTGTTTCCGGTGAGCGGTTTCAAGCAATCCCACTGGCCGTCATACAACCCGCGTCCCGGCCCCCAAAGCACCGACAGCCATGTGGCACAGCCCTACCAGCAAGCCGGGGAGGGCCCCAGCAGGTCCCCATAGGGTGGATTTTGCACTTGTCCACACCCCTGTTCAGAGTTGCAATAAGCCTCCTTCGACACGTTACTGGCTGCCCTACGGCTCACCAGGGCCCCATCGTCAGTCAGTCAGTCATTGTCCTTCGCCATGATTTCCGATTCCCAACTGTCCGACCTGAGGCGTAAGACGTCAGTTGGTCAGGCCAGACTCCACGATCCAGGCAAAGGCCCTCAACCGAGTCCACATGCAAAAGTGTACTTTTGGGCTGCGTTGACCAACGGCGGCTAAAAGCAGCCTCGACGGCCGCCCGATTTGGGAGTACCTCCTGAGCTCTGCAGGCCCGATCTGAAGCCAATCGTGCCTAGCAGCGAATGCCAGTCCCGGTCCACGAGGGAGTCACTGGGTGCCCCTGCGATGCTATCCTCGGAAAGGGTATGGGTGGTCCACCCCTGTCTCTGCTCTCCGCGCAAACTTGACATCTCTCTCCCGGCTTACCGTCAGCACTGTAACAGGGCCTCCTCTCGCTTGACGCTGCTGCTTCTCTGCCCTGCTCACCGACCGGTATGCGCGGCGTGGGGAGAGAGTGAATCACGCGTCGGGTCCGGATGAGACAGGGTAATCGGCCGCGACGGTCTGAGAAGCGCTGTGCATTGCAGGATAGCATTGGACGCACGTCGAATGCGCAGATTGCGTATCTTGGGACCGAGTGAAGTTTGAACCTGGACCCAACCCCCCGGAGAATGTCATCTGCAGACAGCAGCATGACTCCACCCACCAACAAGAAGGACGGAGGAGGTGGACTTTAGACGCTGCCGATGGAACGGTACATCTCGTCGACAAACGCGATACTTGCGCAGCATCGTTGCATTCTGGGTACATGATTCGAGTTCTTGTGCGTTCACCCTGAGACGCGGAGGGGGAATGTAGATTCTCACTGGCTGTCAACCACGGAGCCCATCTACCCTACGGCGTGCAAGTACCTATTGTGCAGGCCTTACAACAACTCCATTGCTCGAAGCGAAATTTGCGCGGTCAGACAACAGACACGCATGTGATGAGGATCGAAGCCGCGCACATCAGACCGAAGGTCATCCGGCCGGAGGGATGCATCACACCGAGAGGATCAGCGACACTCGATCGCAATGACTCCACGGCTGGTCGTCTAGGAATGTGTACTATCTCTGCGCCCCTTGCAATAGACGACCAGTCTCCGATCTGCATCGAGCAAACCATGAGCAGGCTATCTCGGCCGTGGGTTTCTGCGTTCCCTGCGCCGCCACCGTCGTTCTGTCTCTCCCGTGGTTGCGGGTTTGGCCGCGCCGCGACCTTTTCTGCGGCCAACCACGCCCCCGGATCGCCCTTTGGTCGGCGAAGATGAGCCAGACGGGCAGCGGCAGGATCGGGCACGTCCTCATGGGATAGCTCGGCCCCTTTACTGAGATGGCATGATGTGTCCCTCGGGCCGCAGACTGCGCCTTCGGCAGTCGTCTTGGGAGTTTCAAAAAAGAAAAGCTTCAACTCTGCGTTGAAACAATCGTATACTTCATGCTTCTGTCCTCCTCAACTCTGCGGTGATGGCATTTATCGCTGGACCCCATCATGCTCAATGCGTATCACAAAACCGAACGGAAAGCTCCGCCTCGAAAAGGGGAGTGGGGGCGCTTACATTTCGACGACAGCGTGACTGAATGGCGGAAAACCACGCATATGATTGTGACTGACGTGCGTGCGCGACGACGAGGCACGCGGGAGGCGAAGCAAGCCATCACACGATCATGCGTGCAATGAGAAGAGGACGAAGCGAATGGGGGCAGCAGATCTGCCCAGGTTTGGGCGGGCGGGCGGGCGGGCGGACAATCGCGAACACACCCTGGTCCCTTTCTTGATGGAGGGTAGACCAACGACGCCGCTTGATGCCCTCTGTGCCTGGGACAGGGGACTCGAGAGGGCGTATGTACTGTGGACAAGCAGTGGATGGTGCGGTTGGCAACGGAAGAAGCGTGCCCGATTCGAGAGTACTTCGATCAAGGGGGCGGATACTTCTCCAGAGGAGAGATACCTGGGGAGACCTTGACACCTGACGCATGCCACTAGCATGCCGGTCACCAACACACATACACACCTACATCCCAGTGCTCGATACTCGCTGCAGCTTGACACCGTCTTCTACGCTCTCCCTCCACGCGGCGCAGGTCTTCCGTTGGGATAGGACTGCCAGCAGCGAATCGCACGGCCGTCTAAGACACCTTGTGTTCAGCTGATCAGACCGGAGGAGGTAGCATTGCACCAAAGTAACCCACCTCCTTGATTCCTTTTATTCATATGTGAACGTCCGGTCGATGTCAGCCGGTTGAAACACCACCAAGGGGCGCGGGGCGGGCCCGCCGACAGAGCGCAACTGAGGGTAGTTGACTTTTTCAGCTCTTGTTGTCTATTGCCAACGCGAGACTCGCAGCGTGTCAATGATGTATGGAGATGTAGATTCTCCGGTTATAGTATTAGAAGAGTGCATGTCATCTACGACCGTGGTTGTGATCTCTATATGGAGTCGGGATGACAGTACGAACGTCATTAGACTTTCATTTCTGGTCTTGATGTCTCTTCAGTCCGTCAGCAAATCTTGCATGTATAATCATGGCATATGCCATCAGAACTTCAACATAACCGTGGAAAAGGTGCAGCATGACAATCGGTATATTTATCCTAGCCTGGTTGGAATTCGTTGCGCCGTACCCTCCAACGACTTTTCAGCCTACAGGTACGTCTGCAAGCTCCGAAAGCTCTCTCTGTCTCCTCCCCCATCTCCGCTCGCTCACATGAGAATCACAATCGGTAGAGGTTCGGCTCCCAGGGCCACCGTCTACCACGCGCCATATTATCGAACTTGGAACGCAAAATTTCGACAGTGTCCGGTTCAAAGATACCTGGCATGTCGTAGAACACCAAGTACCCGTCATTGTTGACGTTGTGGTCCGGACGGAAGTTCCGCACAAATTCACGGTGAAACTCGCCTTCATCATACAGCCTCTCCCAGCACCCCCGGCAGTCTTCCAACTCTCTCTCGCAGTCTTCCAACTCTCTCTCGCAATCTTCCAACTCTCTCTCGCGATCTTTCGACCCTCCCTTGCATTTTTCCGACTGTCTCTTGAGATCTTCCAATAATTTGGCGGATTTCCAATTCGTCAGATCGCAGCGATAGTCCAAGTCGAAGCCATTAGCAGATTCGAAGCGGAAGTGGATGGTAAGAACATGGCTAAAGTACTCGACGACGAAGTGCTTCTCAACATAAGCTGGCTTCCTGAAACAGAGCAAGATACGTTGAACTTCGCCAAAGCCTTTGTTGTGGGCGTCGGGCGTGTAGAAGACGTCGACGCTCATGTATCTCGCCTGCCACTGATCCAACTCAATTTTCGCAACCATTCCAAGACCCCGGAGCCCTTCCAAAGCATACGGCATGAAGCGCTCCGAGTAATCGAGGTCAAAGGCGAGGGTGTCCGCCCACGGGTTCCACCAGAGTCCTCCTTCATCATCTGATTTCTGGAAGATGAAACTGCCGTAGGAAAGGATGAATTCCCGTGTCTCTCGACAAAGCCTGCTGAGAAGTGGCCGTTGTAGCCCCTCCTCTGTCCTGGCGACGAAAACCCACTCATTCTGATGGCCCGGTCGATTGTAGGCACCACTGGCTCGAACCGTCTTGGCTTCGGGTAAGAGTTGCGCCCAGATCACCTGTCTGAGCTCAGCAGGAAGACGAAAGAGTGCACCTGGCGATCGGCTTTGTGGAGGGAGGATGTACAAGGTGGGTCTGTTGATGGTGTGCTGGTCGGTACAGACAATCTTCAGGTTGGTGGCAGCGTTGGTCTGGGTGCTGTCGTCGTGGGGGACTTCCAAAGGAGGCTCGTCGACCCTGTGATCCAAGTAGAAATAGGAGAGGACCTGTTGTTTGGTGTGAAGGCCGGCGGAAGCAGGGGTGGGGCCATCATTGTCAGCCATTTTGAGAAATAAGATGCACCTTCAGGCCCTCTTTCGCGCGATGAAGGGCCACTGTCAATTCAGGCAAAGTCCCCGACGTTGAAGGACGCGAAGGGGGTTTATTGAATGCTGGAAACACTTGTAGAAAAGTCTGAACAATGTTTTCCAAAGCTTCTGTTACGGGTTCGATGAGGTCCACGATCCCTTTTCAAGTTGTTGTGGGAGCTGACTGAGGACCACAACAATGTGTGTATTTGTAGAACCCATGGAAGTGAGTGGGCTGGCTGAAATCCAAAGGGGGGAAGGTCTGATCCACCACCTTCAAAGCCAGCATTTTATGCTTTCCAGAGAAACAGTGAATCTATCAATAGGTAGCCAGCGAATGACCCAAAGGCAGTCCCGTGGCCGTCACATTGACCTTCCCTAACGCACCTTCTGCCAGGGGCAGTGGCCCGTCAGCTACTTACTATTGGGCGCCTGGTAGCCATTTGGAAAGGGTTGTAGGAACAGGCCCAACACGGCGAGTCTTGAGTTTCGAATGGATTCGCATGCAGCCATGAGGCCGTGAATCCACTTTTGAGGTGGCTGTCTCAAATGGCATCGTGGATTCGAGGCTTGTATACTTAAGTTCGGATAGCATGCACATGTTGAATGTGGACAATAGGGACATTGGCGAAGGGACGAGTCTATGATTCCAACCATGTGGCCAGGGCGTATATCAGTGTTACCACCCACTAGGGTCTGGAAACTCAAACTGAACAGTGGCATACAAGGTAAGTTACTAGGTAAGGTCGGCACAGGACACTCAACTTGCTTGCGCTATTCCTAATGATATCTGTGGCTGGTAACTCATGTGTAGACGTAACAGAACGGACCTGCGGTAGTACTGATGAGGTCTTGAATCATGAGTGTCGGTGCGAGAATCTCGCTAAGAGATATGTCGTCGGTCAAGAGGCCATCACGACTCGGTGGGTCGTTGAGCGGTGTAACAGTGCCAGCGATCTTGCCCGCCTCCCTGGGGTGAAGCACCTGCCAGAGCCAGTACATCCGATCAATCACTACCCAGACCATCAGCTTGGCAACACCAGCATGTCTCTGCACGATCTTTGAGCTTACTGCCATGATGAAGGAAGAAGGAAGGGTCCGTGGTGGACGAGAAGAGCGACGACGCGGTGCCACCCACGGAGAGATGGCCGACCGCATGCATCCCGAGGAAGCCGTCGGCGAACCGCCCTTGCAACTCATTCTGGAACGTAGAGATATTCTTCGATGCGTCTCCAACGGTGATGTTCAACAGATTGGTTGAGGTCAAGTACGCTGAAGAGGAAAAATTCGAGAAATCTCGTCTCAGACATTGTGGGTTGTAAGCAAACTCGCCGTTGGGACTGTTTGGCAGACCATCCATCGCAGCAAACCAAGGCCCCAGATTCACAGTCATACTAAGTTTTATACGCCGGTCAGTATTGTCTCGGTCAAGCTCCAGAGGGACTTGTCAATTCACTTGACCAGAGGTCCTTTCGTCACGCAGCCTCCACCATTGCCAGAAGGCAGCTGAATATTGGGAACTGGCAAAGAACCATTGTGAGCCACAAGGGCTCCATCTCCACCGAGACTGGTCTCGCTTCCATCGAAAACAGGTGACTCGGTGATGTTATCGGCATTGGTGAACCAATTCCAGTACGGGGCATAGCCTGTGTAACCACACTCGTTCCTCAAGGCTTGTTCATACGCCCATGTGAAATATCGGTGCCATGTCAGGAAGTTGGCCTACCATCGTTAGCCTGGCAACATTGGGATGCTATCATGTCCGGGCGAGATTTCTTTGCGATTTGTTGACGTTGTAGACCACTCACCGTGCCGTGAATCTCCAAGGTCTGGTTCATATGGACGGCCACGAAATCATCATATCTATTCCGTGCGCCCGGGAACACAGCTGGGTCGGACTTGGAAGGCTTCGTCAACAGACACTGAACAGCTGAGATATAGGACTTCCTCTCTGCTGCCGACAGATCAGCCCTGCGTAGTTCCATCCCATCAGCATCGGCCTATTGTTAAAATCAAGTCATGTCATGTTTCTCACCAGTCTCTGCGCTGCTGAACGGTAGAGTCATTGCAGTCCTTGTTTGCAAATTTCACCAGTCTAGTGGCCCGCTGCTGAAGTCCAAGAAGAACATCTGTGGCAGATGTGTTCCCGTCCCTGGCCTGCAACGCCTGCGGTGGCGGGGGCAGCACCAAACGACCGGATACGGAGCCACCAAGAGCGACAAAAACAGCGAATAATCCAAAGATCATCGTGGCTTTGTTTTCCGGACCTAAGACAGGTCGTACGAGACACGAGGACGTCAACAGTGGACTTGTCTATACGGAAATTTCAAATTTCCTCGACACACGACCAGCCCGGTTGTGTCTATTTATGTGTGCTTACTTCCCGTCGGAGTGTGCACGCCATGGCCAATTCTAGATTGACGCATGCTTGGGTGCACTACTGGTGAACTTCTCTCATTTCAGCCAGTGCCTGGGCCCTGACGACCTCCCGCGCGTCAATCAGCCGTCTTGGCGTCGTGTGTTACCCAGCATCTACCATCATGATGATGCGCTAAAACCCTTTCTTCAAGGTTGGCAGCTACACACTCTTTCTAGTGCTTACTGAAGTATGTATTGCTGTCAAGCGTACCTAGTGTATGGACCCTGAGCATCCCACAACTGGCATGGCTATAGGTCCCACTCCTGTTACTGTGGGTGTATGCATGGCAGTCGACAGCTTGGATGAAGGGTTGCCCAGGCCCACCCCCTGGCTAAGTTGAGTGCAGGTGGGGCTGTAATTTAGTGTTGCAATGATATAATTCCGGTCAGAGTTTTCAGAGCAAGCCTCAAATTTCCAGCGGTTGGCCACTACTCTAGATTCGGGTCAAATGCCGAGCCAGTCACGCTCTTCAGACAATACGAAATTACCTCCCAGACACTCAGAAACACCGCAAGCCGGAAGCTGTTGCGATTGGCTTTGCCGTCTTCCGCTCAGGGCTCGGTGATTTGGCCGTCTTCTGAACTGTTCACAAACGCATCGCTAGCATTCAAAGCGTGTCTTGAAGCACGAGACTAGTTCCCCTAGAAGAAGCCCTTTCTAGTGCAGGCTGGGTCATCAACAACACCTAATTGACTGAAATCAGAAACTACCTGTAGTCGGTGCCCCGGAAGTGCATTGACCTTGTGAATGGCCATATATTGCGGGTTCAAACCAGTGGACCCAGAGATGAGAGTAAAGATCAGGACATCTGTGTGAATGTGAACCGGATTGGATGCTACCTTGTCTATACATTGAGAATCACACGCAGATACCTCCTCAGGGTAAAGGACGGCGTCTCGTTGCTTACTTGTAAGACAACATGGAACGTCATCCCTGTGTAACCGCCGGGAAAAATGACTTCTACCCTCTGTCCCAGAGCCACATTTTTAAACCCAGCGTCGTTGTAAGGTAAGGTGCCATTCGTACCTGCAGGCGGCGACAGTGGTCTCAAATTCAAGCTGGGTAAGCTGGCTGCGCTGGTCGCATATTCCGTGGGCTCCAGATACTGGTACCACTGGAATGAGAGGTTCTCCAAGGTATCAGGATGGTCCGGGTCGTATGACTGGGTCGCATCCAGAACAACAGACTGGCCGGCCTGCACGGTGAGGTTCAAGAAGTCTGGGCCTTCGGTTCCGTTCACATTGGGGACCGGAGGGTGGCTCGCCTCCGAGAAATCCGCGGTGAGGGTCCACTGCATGCGGGACGCAAAGTCATCTTGGTAATGGTCCCGCCATCTCCAGACGCTGGCCTGGTTCGTCGCGTAGGACGCGCCGTCCACGCCGACCACGGCATCCACTGCATCGTGATATTGGCTTGAGCCGGGAACATTATATCCGTAGCGTCCACCCCATCCGCCCCAGTGCGGCTGCTCAGGATGCCCAAGACCATTCTGGATCAAGTACAAAAAGGACGGAGAATCGCCCTCCATGGTGTACTCCGGTGTTGGATACTGTGCGCCCAACGTGCCGACTTGTATGTGAGTTGCCAGCCAATCGTCGGAAACGGTCGTGCTATTCGCACCGGCCCGAGATGACGATATCCCGGCCCAGGTTGCCATCGTGTACGAATTCCAAGCGTGCACAGAGACGATGTAAACAAGATCAGGGAAATTCCGTCTGATCCATGGGCCTGTGTCGTCTTGATCGGAAATCGCGTACACCCGCAGTCGTGACTGCAGATCGGCTGCGTCTTCTTTGGAGTAGTTGTCTTGAATGTACTGTAGTGCTTGTGCCAGAGTATTTATGCCTCCCCATGCCAGGACCCATAGCGGATCAGATGACTCCTCGAGTCGTTGGACCAGCATGAGAGCCCCTTCACTCGGAGACTCAGACAGTGCATTTTCCCCATAGACCTTGATTGTACACGCATTGTTAACACGATTGCTACGGTATTGTGTAGGAATTCGAGAACTCACCGCGGGACCTGATGTGACGAGACGAAGAAGGGTGCTGGCATTTTGGTATCGTGCGTTTGGGTTGACGTGGCTATTCAAGTTTTCGACAACTTCGCCGTATGCATTGATGATGTCTCTCATGGCTCCTGGGTAAGTGGCATTTGGAAGCCATTCCGATGTGACAGCACAAATTCCTCTGGTATCAAATTCGTTCGAGTACAGCAGATACCGAACTAATGATTCGGAGTCGTCTACCTCGTTGAGTATATCAGACAGAATGAAGATTCTTGGTTTAGTCGCAAATGCCGGCAGTCTTGTGAGGTTTGGGGACGTATCGTTCCTCAAACCCAGCGTCGATGCACCAGCGACACTGGCGACAAGGCTCAGGAGAAGGCTGGAAGCACATAGCCAAGGGTAATTGCCCCTCATGTTCAATAATCGTGGTGTTTTCCAGCAAGCTGAAGCCGCCTTTCTTGGACTTTGGTGGCGAGTTAAAGGACGAGCAATCATTTATAGGAGGGGTAGGGTTCCTCCTTCCCTTCGCCATGCCGATGTACAGGCTGAGTCTCCATCTTCTTGAATCGCTCGGTGACCTACTAGTAAGAATTGTTGGAGAAAAAGACCCGCCCTGGTTAATTGACGTCTCCGCATTCGTAACCTTCCCCGGGCTCGAATGACCCCGTGATCCAGGCATTGTGGGGTACGCAAGGATCCTGACCGCCTTGGTCCAAAGATATTTTCTCATCATATGCCTCTTTGTTTTCTTCAAGGAGGAGATTGAGGGCAGAGGGGATGGCCAGTCACTGTCCACCCATTTGAAGAAGCAATTATGCAAGAACCCAAGTGGAAGATGCTGGTTCTCTTGGTTCACAATTAGTCACATTAAATCTTGACTGCACGAATCGTTGATGTCTGGTGGGGTGCTTTGCTAAAAGATAAGAGGCATGGTGAGCCGCACTTGACAAACTCCTTCCCAGGGCCTTAGGTACATATGTATGTATGTACCTCGGCACCCCTGTGGCCTGGCATCCTATCTTACAGCAACTTGGTTCTGTCCATTGTGCACTCTTGAGTCTCATTCGTGTTTCTGCCCGTTATAAATGATCTTCCCAAATCATTGACTGACAACGGCACTCCATATCATCGATGTGTTGTCATCACTCTGCCATTAGACGCCTGGGCAATTGTAAGCTTTCCACATGGTTGCCAGGTCCATGTCAAGGTACCCGTCACTGAAATGTTGAATTGTGACAAGTTACAGTTCTGTCTATCTCAGAGGGTATAGTGAGTTTTGCTGCCTAGATGGAAATAGTGATGACCTGATGCAGCGTTTCAAGACTTCTGTGAGACACCTGGCTAGGCTACTGGGAGTACAAGGCATCTTTCTCATTGTAAAAAGTGACCTCGGACCAGGTATGTTGATGCCTTCAGTAAGCGTCAACCGGCTTAATTTGAGGAGGTTTATTCGGCAAGTCAATGTAGAGAGAAGCATTTCGGACTAAATTATCACGGAGGGCTTGTTGCATTCCAGGCTACACAAGAAGAGGCAAAACAAGAAGCAAGTATTCATGAAGTGGTCGGCTCGCATGAGTAAATCCAGCCCAACTCGGTCTTTAGAGTTGCTAGTTCACGGTGTCACCGCACATGAGGCCAACCGCAGTATACGTTTCCCTGTGATCGAGGACAGCATATCAAAGCAGATCCGAAATGGCAGAAACAGAATTTTCATTCCAGAAAGCCGGCAATATGAGCTCAATGCCCATGCTGAGAGGATCGGTCGCCTCTTACAAGACTGTCATCCCCGACCACTGACCAACGAAATGTGCAGTACAGTACGGCACAGCAACTCCAATTTCGTACTTCCTCAACTCTTCATTGCGGCATTCGTGCCTATAATTTAGGGTATGACGATGTTCTTGAAGGGACACGGTGTCGTACCTCATGCTCATTGCCAGATGTCCCACACGGCCCCGGAGGGTCTAGACCCGCTTGTCGCTCAGGACGGCGGAGCGGATGGCGTGGCTCACAGCGCGGGACGAAACTTTGCGGGTGCGGATGTCCAGAGATACATCGTAGATGAGCCGAGGTACCCTCGAGGCACGCGATTGATATATTATGTGACCTTCATGACCAGAGCCACGCCTGTCAACCTGATGCCGATGTGCCCCGGAACGATCATCCTTAGTCGAGGAATGCCGTGTTCGGTGCCACTCCAGGTATGGACTGCATTGGTAGATTTCCAAGGCGACTTTTGCACCAACGTCTGCGCGACTTGATAGTCGCCAGCGCCACATGCTCCGATCGAGGGCATGAACTGAACAGCGCTTGCCGTGTGCCAAGGGTCACAATGCATCTTCTCCTCAGATAGCCAGACCGAAACTCCCATCAGTCGCCCAACTTGAAGATCTTGAACTGATCTTCCACTTGGCCATGTGACTGGATCAGCATATCAACATCAACATCAACCCACCCGGCCCCGTGCTTCTTCCCAAGCCTCTCCACCGTATCCGCGCGGCAGGACTTGTACCCATCCCCACCACCGTCGTGAAAGGCGCACCAGATCTGCTCATGCGCCCTCGCGGCCACCCTCAGCCTGACGGCGTCCAGGTCCGGATCACTCAAGACGCGGTACAGCGACTGCATGGGCGAGGAGTCGAGCATGCGCCGGCCTCGCGGGCTGAACCAGCAGATCCTGACGTCTAGTGCCTTGAGCCCGCCGGCCAGGATCATGTCAAGCAAGGGCTCGAATATGTCCTTTTCGAGGGACCCGCGTGGTCTCTGGAGGTACAGCACGACGTTCCGGATTCGCCGGCGTGAGCGGGCCCAATGAGGCGTGTTGAGCAGAGCTTCGCCCGGTGCCGGAGAGGTGGCCGTTACGTGCGCATGACGAAGGTTGTTGTTTGAGGAAATCCTGTCCACAATGTGCGGTGATGTCACGCATTTGCGCCCAGTGGCGACGATGTGGAAGGTGTTCTCCCGGAAGTAAATTGCCGTGGCCTCGCGGTTGAATGTTTGGCTGACGAGGAAGTAGTTGAGGGGCCACGATGGAGATCCCTCTTCTTCGGGTACTTCCTCCTCGTCGACATCATCTGGAGTGTCGGCTGGAGAGGGCAGTATGCCGGGCATAGAGCCAAGACTGATCCCGTGTGGCTTGATGAGGAGGTGGCTGAGGATCTGTTCCCGCAGCTCGCCCGGGAGATCGAAAAAGCAATCAAAAGTCTCGAGTAACGTCATGATGATCTCTCATCGGATTTCTGGCCCATATGAGCGGCCGACTGCAGTTCTGGCAGATTCTCATGATCTGTGTCGGCGGTTGAGTCGAAGCTGTGGAGTCTGCGGGTGGTCCGGCAGAACAGGGACTGAAGTTGACTTAGACGGCATTGGATGACTAAGCCACGGCCAACCCCTCTCACTGGTCCGTGTTACTCTACTGCCACACGACAGATTATCTTACATGGGAATATCCCACGATGTTGGAATAGTGGGACTAGGGCAATTGGCCGATAGCTAGCCCGGGGCAAAGCCCGGGCCGAATCGGCCCTGGGAACGGAGCTAGTCCCAATTAGGACAGCCCTTCCACCTACAAATAGCTAGCCAATTAGACTGGCCTTTGGCCTTTTAACTTTGAGCCTGTTTCTTGGCTGGTAAAAACGTCCGGCACGGTGTTATGACCCACGACGGTTAGAATAGATCAGCATGCAGAAAGGGTTGCAGGAAAAGAAACCTCCGCCGCTGCAATTCTTATACTCTACTTATACAAACAAACTACTTATTCTATTAGACTAAAATAAGTTAGCAGCAGTTACGTAATCTTTAAATTATTAGGATTATAAGTAACTTAGCAATAATCTAAGTAAGTTAAATTATTAAATTATTAAAAATTACTAAAAAAACAGCTAGCTAAAAGAACAAACGTTCTTTAATATTAATAAATTAAGCAATCTAATACACTAAGCTAAACAACTTAATATTGCCTACTAAGTTAAACTTAAATGTTGGTAAGTCAATCTCCGTATACGAAGAGGTCTGAATGGGGGGGTGAAAACGAGTGTATTTGCTATAGTTGTTGATGATGTTTGGCAGAAGGAACGGAAGGGAAACTATCGTTGTACGCCAAAGGGATTAGGCGTATACGCGTACGGTTTTTTCCAATTGCCGTCGGGCCGTATCGGCCCGGCTAGCCATTTGGCCAGCTGGTTCCTTTTAGTGGCCGTATGCCTCCGGTCTGAGGCAGACTAGGCTATTGCTATAGCTATCAACCTACACTGGCAGTCTTTTGTATCGGCTTATAAACCCTTATTGTACGCTTTGAAAAATTAGTCTAAAACTCAAGCTATAGGCAACTAGTTGCCTAAATAGGAAAGAAACAAGTGATAGTTGTACTGTACAAAGGAAACACACTTATTGCCTAGTTTGTAGGCCTTTGAATAGAACCCTCTACTTGTACCGTTAACTTGTTGTTGTTGATTAGGCATTCCAGCGCTTTATTTAGTATAGCTTTTATTATAGCGTCGGTGGGGTTGTTGTTGCTATTAACCTATTGTACTTTTGTAATCTTACGCCGTTTATATAACTAACGTAGAGCTATTATATTAATCATCAGCCTTTTTTCCCTAGTTATACTTAATTTAATTAGGCACTTATATAAAGAATATAAATTTGTATAAACAACTAAGGGCATTGTAAAAAGGCTGAGTCTATTGGTTATTAGGCGGAGCGTTGTCTTTATCGAGAGACTAATATTAAAAGCGTTAATAGTCCTATAGATCTCTAACGCCAAAGAGCTCTAAGTAACCCTTTTGCACTTAGTAAAACTCTAGTATATAAGGTTTTCTGTTAATATAAATTAACTATTAGTATTAGTCTTATTTTCAATCGCTAAAATAAACCTAATCTGGGAGCTTAAATCTTTGTTGCTAGCTAAGAAGCCGTTGGCAAATGCAAAGAGCTTAGCCGTCGCTAGATTAAGGGGGACATATTATAGCCTTTTTAATAGGTTACTAAGTTGCTATTATAGGCAACTATTGAGCTTTATATAGTTACCTTTATCAAGGTCTTAAATCTAGGCAGTAATAAATAGGTTAAAAAAAGCCTTTGGTTAGCAAATTAAGGCGATATAAGCACTATAAGCGCATTGCTTTATATATCGTTAGGCTTAGTTAGCTGACTTAAGATTAACGGGAATAATCTTAGTGCCTTAACCCTTCTGCTTTAAGTCTAGCTTAGTTTTGTTTATCGTTAACGTAGCGCCGTTGAAATCTAAAGCAGTACTAAGGGAAAGGAAGGTTTTGGCCTTAGCCTTAAACTAGGCCTTTTGCAACTTTTGGTCTTTTAATGCTAAAAAAGCTAACATAGCTAAGATAAAAGTATCATTAATTTGCATACTAATAAGGCTGAAAGTCTTTGAAGGTTCGTTGATAATTAAAAGGCACGGGTCATAGGTTAAGGTTAATATATCAAGCTTTTCTTAATAGTAGCTCTGATATATAGCAAACTAGTGAACGCTTGCTTTAGTAATGCTATAAAGTAGCTTAATTACCTTAATAATAGTATTCCAAGGGTATTTAGTCTATAGCGCAGCTAGAACAATAGCTAGTATAGTATATATAAGTTTAGTTTATGATTATAAGTATGCTTAGGTAATATTGCATAATAATAGCATTATGCTGCTTTGCAATAATAACAGCGCAAAGGCTAAGATTAACCGCTGGCTAGCACGTTAAATCGTAGGGGACTGCGTTAAAATAAACGCTTTCTCCTCGTCATTATAGCTTTATATAATTAAGCGTAACTTTTCATAGGGCTTGGTAGTCTTGCCCTTAACTTTCTGTATCATTTAGGCTTTAAAGATACAATAGCTATTATGCTTAGCCTTGCTATAGCATTTAAAGCTAAAGACGCTATAGCCAACAAAATTATTTATCTTTTGAGCATTAAACACTTTAAACAGCTTGCCTAAGGTTGTTATAATGCCGTTGTTCTTTAACTTAACGGCAAGGTCGTAGTTGTCCTCTTTTTTTCTCGTTAGAAAAGCGCTAGCTAGCTTGTTTTTTAAGCTAGGAGATTGTCCCCTTCGCTTAGGCTCTATAGCAACTATAATTATATCGCCAACAGCACTAACAGCATTAGCAGCGTTATTAAAGGGCTAGTGGTTTTTATCATTGGTTGCTAGGGGAAGAAAGGGAGCGTTGGTATTAGGGTTGCAATAAGTGGTCGCTAGGGGAAAAGAAGGAATAAAGGTATTAGGGTCGTAGTAGTAAGGTTGGAGGACGGTTGATCTAAAGGTAGCGGGCCTGTTGGGCATTTTAAGGGTAATGTTGTAACTATTAACAGCTGCAATCTTATAAGGTCTCTATTAGCCATCCTTCTCTCGCCAAACTTATACCTTACTTTAAAGTAAAAGCTTAAGCACATTTATAATAAACAGTCTATTTTAAATATTAAGGGCGCCCTTTACTTAGTGCTTAGCTGCTGTTTTACATAATGCTTTTATAGCCTTTTATACCGCCTTGGCTCTTTTAATAGTTAATAGCAATAAGGCTGAATTAATTATTATATAAGAGTATACGCCGAAAACAAAGAGGGTAGAAATAAGCCCATAGGGCTCGACAGTATCGTTGACAGCCTTAAGGGCCATTTGCAAGATTGCTTTGTTAAATATTATATTATAAAGCTCATTATACAAGATATCAAAGGCTTGTTAGAGTAAAGTATAATACCATTTTAGCTTGCTAATTAACTAGTAGGCTTTAATAAAGATTTATTTATATATAATTTTTATTAGCCTAGCTTTTAATCTAAATTTTATAAAGGCAAAATTAATGCTAGCGTTATATGTAATTACGTTGGAAGGTCTTTAATAAGTATTAATTTATAGTAAGCGTAGGGCTTTCTAAGTGTTTTTAGCTAATAGAAATAGAAGGAAATGGCTGCTGTGGAAAGCTGTTAAAGAGTTTAGAATGTAAAGAATGGGGCGACTTTTGAGATATATAACGTTTGCAAGGATTTTATAATTAAACTTACAGTTGTCTTTTAAGGTAAACTTAAAGCGCTAGGGGGTGTTATTGTGCAATTAGCAATGGTGATAGAATTTTTTAATTAACTATAGTATATCTTCATTAATGTTATTATAATTAGCCTTTTTAAGCAGCTAGTAAAGTTGGTATGTTGCTGGGTGGCCAAAGCAATGATAGAGGCGTTATAGCTCTGTTTTTATAAGAAAGACGCCTGCTTATTCTTTTTTGCTTAAAAAAAACCATGGGTGGCCCTATTTGCGTATAATGAGGATGGTTTTGTTGTTATAGATAAGTTGGTTTGTTAAGTTGTTAAATTAAATGCATAGTTGATTTATATCTGCGAGGCAAAGTAAAAAGGGCGTTGGAGCATTTAGTATATAAAAGTTAACGCGCTTGATTAAAGTGTTAACAGCAATAATTTTAATTAAGTTTATTATTGATCCTTTGCCAAATTTAATTAAGGCTTGTTTTGCTGTTGATTTGTTAAGCTGAATAGAAGGGTTTTTTTGTTATAGGGCAAGAAATTGCTTCTTTTTAGCTATAAATACCCTTGCGGCACCTATATTAGGTAGTATGCTTTGGAATTGTAACTAGGTATAGCGGTTTTTAATGAGAAATTGCGTAGCATTTATATTAGGGCCATTAGCAAAATAAACATTATCGTTGGTAAGGCAGTATAGGAAGCCTTGGTTTACAAGCTAAGTAGAGGCTTTAGTCTTTTTTTTATAGTTTTCGTCATCGTCATTAACCTTGTTTTCTAGCTATATTTAATCTGCTTTATTATCTTCGTAACTTGCTAGGTATATTTTAAAGCTGTTAGAGTTATTGCTATTAAACTAGCAGTTGGCAATAAACTAGTTGCATAATTAGTTATATTTCTTTTAAGAGTATTTTATTAACCAATAACCTTTTTTGCCATATACATAGCACTTTTTCTTCTAAGGCATACGCTGCTAGAGAGGGCGGTTATTGTAGTAGTTGCTACTATGGCTTTAAAAGCCGTTACGCAGATAAAAGCCGCTATAAGGGCTGCCGCAAAAGCCTTTACTTTTGCTACAGTTATTGCTATAGCGGCGGTCTAAATAATATTGGTTATTTGCTTTGTTAGTAGTTAATTACTGTTGTAGACCGCAGGCGAGGTAGGTTTTGATTAAGGAGCGTAGGTTGAAAAATAGCTCTTTATAGGTAACAGCGAGCTTAAAAAGAGCGTGTTTAAGTTTATATACTCTATGGCAAGCTTTGATTATTATAGTTTTAAGTGCTTATTTATCTGCGTAATTTGGTTTTAAAGCTCGTTAGCATAATTATAGCTTGTTAAGCAAAATTTCAAAAACTTTGTAAAGGTTTTTCCCGTTGTTCTGCTGCCTGATCTTATTAAAGGTCGTTGAGGTTTAGTTTATATAATAGTAAAAGTAGTTGACTTTTGTATTAAAATGTCGTTTGATTTTAGTATAGGCTTTTGCAAATGTATTAAAATAGGTAACGTAGCTTTTATAGAATCGTTGAGCACAGTTGGTTAAAATCCTTGGAAAAACGGCGTAAAACTAGCTAGGCTTAATTTAGGCATGCTAGCAAAAACTAAAGAAAATTTTAAGCTTATTATCTAGTAGGTTATATAGCTTGCCTATATACTTCTAATCTAGGCTATATATTTTCATAAAGCTAGTTAAGGTTTAAATATTAATATGGTTGTTTAGGTACTCGAGTAAAGGAAGGGTTTTGTATAGGTTGTACCGCTGGGGATTATAACGGTGTACAAGCGGTTTTAGTACTAAAAATAAGGTATTATATAATATACATAGATAATTAAAGGGCAACGATTACGGTCTTATTATATAGTCCACTAAAACTAACGCAAAGGGGCCTTGTTTTAAAGGCAACCTTAAAGGGTTTTGTTGCAGGTATAACTAAAAGGGCACTCTCGAAAGGTTTTATTGCAGGCATTGTATAGTTTATTATATATATAATAAAGACGGCGATTGCAAGGGGTTTTATTGCAGTTATAATAAAGGCAATAATAGCGAGGGGCTTTATTGCAGGCTACTCCCTAGAGCTTTTTTAACTTAAGAGTATGCTAAGGGTTTTTTAACGGTTTATTATATGCCGTTTAGTCGTTTTTACCAAGGTTTCTTTTAACAGATTTAAAGCTTTTGCTAAGGCGCTTTCTCTTATTATAAAGGTTAAAGAGGTTTTAGTAGCAAAATACCTTGCTGTTGTTTATAGGCACATAACCTTAGGTTAAGTTTTTAGTTATAAAGCTTAATTAAGTCCTATTTAAAAAGTTTCTTATAAGCAGTAAGGGTTATTAAATATAGTTTGATAAAAGTGTTGGTAAGTTAATCTCCATATACAAAGAGGTCTAAATGGGGGGTGAAAACGAGTGTATTGCTATTGTTGTTAATAATATCTAGCAAAAGGAACAGAAGGGAAACTATCATCATACGCCAAAGGGATTAGGCGTACACGCGTACAGTCCCTTCCAATTGCCGTCGGGCCATATTAGCCCAGCTAGCCATTTAGCCAGCTGGTTCCTTCTAATAGCTATATGCCTCCAGTCTAAGGCAAACCAGGCTATTGCTATAGCTATTAACCTACACTAGCAGTCTTTTGTATCAGCTCATAACCCCTTATTATACACTTTAAAAGATTAATCCAAAACTCAAGCCATAGGCAACTAATTGCCCAAATAGAAAAGAAACAAGTGACAATTATACTATACAAAGGAAACACACTTATTGCCTAGTTTATAAGCCTTTAAACAAAACCCTCCACTTATATCGTTAACTTATTATTATTAACTAAGCATTCTAGCGCTTTATTTAGTATAGCCTTCGTCATAGCGTCGACAGGGTTATTGTCGCCATTAACCCATCGTACCTCCATAATCTCGCGCCGTTCATATAACTAACATAAAGCCATTATATCAATCATCAGCTTCTTTTCCCTAGTCATACTCAATTTAACTAGGCACTCATACAAAAAATACAAGTCTATACAAACAACCAAAGGCATCGTAAAAAAGCCAAGTCTATTGATTATCAAGCAGAGCATTGTCCCTATTAAGAAACCAATATTAAAAGCGTTAATAGTCCTATAGATCTCTAACGCTAAAAAGCTCCAAATAACCCTTTTGCACTTAGTAAAACTCTAGTACACAAAGTTTCCCATTAACATAAATTAACCATTAATACTAGTCTTATTTCCAATCGCTAAAATAAACCTAATCTAAAAGCTTAAATCTTTATTGCCAGCTAAAGAGCTGTCGACAAATGCAAAAAGCTTAGCCATTGCTAGATTAAGAGAGATATATTATAGCCCTCTTAATAAGTTACCAAATTGCCACTATAAGCAACTATTAAGCTTTATACAGTCGCCTTTATCAAAGTCCTAAATCTGGGCAGCAACAAATAGGTTAAAAAAAGCCTTTAGTTAGCAAATCAAAGCAATATAAGCACCACAAGCACATTACTCTATATACCATTAGGCCTAGTCAGCTAACTTAAGATCAACGGAAACAATCTTAATGCCTTAACCCTTCTGCTTTAAGTCTAGCTTAATCCCATCCATCATTAACATAGCGCCGTTAAAATCTAAAGCAGTACCAGAGAAAAAAAAGGTCTTGGCCTTAGCCTTAAACTAAGCCTCTTACAACTTTTAGTCTTCTAATGCTAAAAAAGCTAACGTAGCCAAGATAAAAATATCATCAGTTTGCATACCAACAAGGCTAAAAATCTTTAAAGGTTTATTAATAATTAGAAAACATAGGTTATAAGTTAAGGTTAACATATTAAACTTTTCCTAATAGTGGCCCTAATACATAGCAAACTAGTAAACACTTACTTCGGCAATACTATAAAGTAGCTTAATCACCCTAATAATAATATTCTAGGGGTATTTAGTCTATAACGCAGCTAAAACAGCAGCTAGTATAGTACATATAAGTTTAATCTATAACTATAGATACACCTAGGTAATATCGCGTAACAATAGCATCATGCCGCCTTACAACAATAATAGCGCAAAGGCTAAAATTAACCGCTGGCTAGCACATTAAATTATAAGAGACTACATTAGAATAAACGCTTTCTCTTCATTATTATAGCTTTGTATAACCAAGCGTAACTTTTTATAAGGCTTAGTAGTCTTACCCTTAACTTCCCATACCATCCAAGCCTTAAAAATACAATAGCCATCATGCCTAGCCTTACTATAGCGTTTAAAGCTAAAAACGCCATAGCCAACAAAGTTGTCTACTTCTTAAACATTAAACACTTTAAATAGCTCGCCTAAAGTCGTTATAATGCCATTATTCCTTAATTTAACAGCAAAGTTATAGTTATCCTCTTTTTTCCTTGTTAAAAAGGCGCTAGCTAGCTTGTTTTTTAAGCCGGGAGGTTATCTCCTTCGCTTAAGCTCCATAGCAACTATAATTATATCGCCAACGGCACCAACGACATCAGCAGCATTATCAAAGGGCTAATAGTCTTTATCATTAGTCGCCGAGGAAAAAAGAGGAACATTAGTATTAGGGTTGCAATAAGTAATCGCTAAAGGAAGAGTCGGAACAAAGGTATCAGGGTTGCAATAATAGGGTTAAAAGACAGTCAATCTAAAGGTAGCAGGCCTATTGGGCATCTTAAGGGTAACATTGTAACCGTTAACAGCCGCAATCTTATAAGGCCCCTGCCAGCCATCCTTCTCTCGCCAAACCCATACCTTATTCTAAAGTAAAAGCTTAAGCACATCTACAGTAAACGATCCATTCCAAGTATTAAAGGCGCCTTTCACTTAGCGCTCAGCTGCTGCCTTGCATAATGCCTTTATAGCCTTCTATACCGCCTCAGCTCTCTTAATAATTAATAGCAATAGGGCTAAATTAGTCATTATACAAGGGTATGCGCTAAAAACAAAAAGGGTAGGAACGAGCCTATGGGGTCCAACGGTATCATTAACAGCCTTAAAAGCCATCTGCAGGATTGCTTCGTCAAACATCGTACCATAAAGCTTATCATACAAGATATCGAAGGCTCGTCAGAGTAAAGCGTAATACTGTTTCAGCTTGCCAATTGACTAGTAGGCTTCAACAAAGATTTATTTACACATAATTCCCATTAGCCTAGCTTCTAATCTAAACTCTATAGAGGCAAAATTAATGCTAGCGTCGTATATAATCACATTAAAAAGTCTTTGATAAATATTAATCCATAGTAAGCATAGGGCTTCCTAAATGTTTTTAGCCGATAGAGATAAAAGGAAACGGCCGCCGTAAAAAACTGTTAAAGAGTCTAAAATATAAAGAATAGGGCAACTTTTAAGATATATAACGTCTGCAAAGATCTCATAATTAAACTCATAATTGTTTTTTAAGGTAAACTTAAAGCGCTAGAAGACATTGCTATGCAATTAGCAATAGTGACAAAACTTCTCAATCAACTATAATACATCCTTATCAACGTCATTATAACCAGCCTTTTTAAGCAGCTGGTAAAATTAGTACATCGCCAGGTAGCCAAAGCGATAATAAAAGCATCGTAGCTTTGTTTTCGTAAAAAAAACGCCTGCTTATTCTTTCTTACTTAGAAAAAACCACAGGTAGCCCCATTTGCGTATAATGAAAACAGTTTTATTGTTATAAATAAGTTAGTCTATCAGGTTATTAAATTAAATGCATAATTGGTTCATATCTGCAAAGCAAAGTAAAAAGGGCGTTAAAGCATCTAACACATAAAAATTAACGCGCCTAATCAAAGTATTAACAGCAACAGTTCCAATTAAATTTATTACTAATCCTTTACTAAATTTAATTAAAGCTTATCCCGCTATTAACTTATTAAGCTAAATAAAAAAGTCCTCTCATTATAAGGCAAAGAATTGCTCCTTTCCAGCTATAAATACCCTTGCAGCACCTATATTAAGTAATATGCCTTAGAATCATAACTAGGTATAGCAGTCTTTAATAAGAAATTGCATAACGTCTATATTAGGGCCATTAGCAAAATAAACATCATTGCCAATAAAACAGTATAAAAAGCCTTAGTTTGCAAGCCAAATAAAAGCTTTAGTCTTTTCCTTATAATCCTCATCATCGTCGTTAATCTCGTTTTCTAACTATATTTAGTCTGCTTTATCACCTTTATAACTTACTAGATATATTTTAAAGCTATTAGGGTCATTGCTATTAAACTAGCAATTAGCAATAAACTAATTGCGTAATTAGTTACATTCCTCTTAAGAGTATTTTATTAACCAACAACCTTCTTTGCCACATACATAGCACTTTTTCTTCCATAACATACACCGCTAAAAAAGGCAGTCGTTATAATAATTGCTACTACAGCCTCAGAAGCCATCACGCAGATAAAAGCCGCCACAAAGGCTGCCACAAAAGCCTTTACCTCTGCCACAGTTATTGCTATAGCAGCAGTCCAAATAATACTGGTTATCCGCTTTGTTAGCGGTCAATTGCTATTATAAACCACAAGCAAGGTAGGTCTTAATTAAGAAGCATAGATTAAAAAATAGCTCTTTGCAGGTAACAGCAGGCTTAAAAAAAGCATATTTAAGTTTATATACTCTATAGCAAACTTTGATTACTATAGTCTTAAGTGCCTATTCGCCTACATAATCTAATCCCAAAGCACATTAGCATAATTATAGCTTATTAAGCAAAATCTCAAAAACTTTATAAAAGTCCTTCCCATCATTCTACTGCTTAATCTTATTAAAGGTCATTAAGGTCCAATCTATATAATAATAAAAATAGTTGACTTCTATATCAAAATGCCATTTAATCTTAATATAAGCTCCTACAAACGTATCAAAACAAGTAACGTAGCTCTCATAAAACTATTAAGCACAGTCAGTTAAAATCCTTAAAAAAACAGCATAAAACTAGCTAAGCTCAATTTAAGCATGCCAGCAAAAACCAAAAAAAATCTTAAGCTTATTATCCAATAAGTCATATAACTTGCCCATATACTTCTAATCTAGGCTATACATCTTTATAAAGCTGGTCAAAGTCTAAATATCAATGTGATTATTTAAATACTTAAGTAGAGAAAAAGTCTCATATAAGTTATACCGCTAAGAATTATAACAATATACAAGCGGTTCTAATACCAAGAACAAGGTATTATATAATATACGTAAACGGTCAAAAGGCAACGATTACAGTCCTATTGTACAGTCCACCAAAACTAACGCAAAGAAGCCTCGTTCTAAAGACAACCTCAAGGGGTTTTATTGTAGGTATAACCAAAAAAGCACTCTCAAAGAGTCTTATTGCAGGCGTTATATAGTCTATTATACATATAATAAAAACGGCGATTGCAAAGGGTTTTATTACAATTATAACAAAGGCAACAATAGCAAGGAGCTTTATTACAAGCCACTCCCTAAAGCTTCTTCAACTTAAAAGTATGCCAAAAGTTCCTCAACAGTCTATTATATGCCATCTAATCATTCTTGCCAAAGTTCCTCTTAACAGATCTAAGGCTCTTGCTAAAGCGCTTCCTCTTATTATAAAGGTTAAAAAGGTCTTAGTAGCAAAATGCCTTACTGCTATTTATAAGCACATAACCTTAGGTTAAGTTCTTAGTTTTAAAGCTCAACCAGGTCCCACTCAAGGAGTTTCTCACAAACAGCAAAAGTTACTAAATATCGTCCAATAAAAGCATTATTTTACCTAATATAAACCCTATTTTAACAAAAAACTTGCTTAAGATCGCAGCGCAAGTCAAAGGAGACAGCGTTAAACATATCAGCAATTTACCCACTAAAATCCTCACAAAAGTAATAAAAAAGGTCATCATTGCACCACTTAAAGTAGATAGCAATTGCCCTAGCAACTGCCATATATAGATATATTCAACTAACGCCTAGCTATACCTTTTTATACCAAAGGCAAGCGTCAAATAAAAGCTATATTGCCTAAGAGATTCCAATTTCTGCCAAAAGATCGCTCAACACCAAAACAGGCTACTAAGCATCATAAACCTAGTTAAATACTAAGGTTCCTATCTCCTTAACCAAAGAGTCGTTTAAACTGCTAGGATCAGCCATACTAATCTAATTCAGGTCGCTTAATCTAGGGAACAAGGATTCCTAGAATAAATATGGCGTAATAATATAATGCAAAGGATAAAAAACAAAGGGGAAATTAGGTTATTATGCATACACACATACACCTAAAAACAAAGTAAAAATAAACAAAAAAAGGGTTAAAACGCAGTATAAAGTGCTCTAGGGTCGCTAACGTATTTATATATATATGCGCCGTTAGTGCCTTCATTGCATAGTAAAAACAGGAAAAATCGTAAAATCTTTATAAGGGCAGAAGCACTCAACAAAAAAGTCTGCCGGTTAGTCGCTTGCCGTTATAACCTCGTAAAAAGTCTTAGTGTTTCTATACAAAATTAATCATCTTCTCAAAAGTATAATATAACACTAAACAAGCTGCCAGCATTCATAGAAAGGTTTTAAAATCATTTATACATTATTCTACATTGCAAACGCACTAAAAGAATCGCCAGTGATAACTCCTCCTAAAGTCCCTTAGCTATCTTTAACAGTTAAAAAAAACAGCCTCTTGCTAATAATAACTCCTCCTAAAGTCCCTTTGCAAGCCATTTATTATTTTCTGCTAAAAGCACAAAGCCTATTATCGTAAGTGGTATACCCCTTCTAGGGAATATTGCGGCGGTTTTCAAAGCAAGATTCGTCTCTTTTACCTTGCTATCTATAGTTAACTATTCAACCACTAATCAATATTAGTAAGTCAATCTCTATATACAAAAAAGTTTAAATAAAGGGTGAAAACAAGTATATTGCTATTGTTATTAATAATGTCTAGCAAAAGGAACGGAAGGGAAACTATCGTTATACGCCAAAGGGATTAAGCGTACACGCGTACGGTCCCTTCCAATTGCCGTCGAGCTATATCGGCCCGGCTAGCCATTTAGCCAGCTGGTTCCTTCTAGTAGCCGTATGCCTCCGGTCCAAGGCGGACCGGGCTATTGCTATAGCTATCAACCTACAAAAAGCGTTATTTCGCCTAGTATAAACCTTATTTTAATGAAAAACTTGCTTAAGATTACAGCGCAGGTTAAAGGGGATAATATTGAATATATTAGCGGTTTACCTACTAAAATCTTTACAAAAGTAGTAGAAAAGGTTGTTATTGCACTACTTAGGATAGATAGCAATTGCCCTAGCAACTATTATATATAGGTATATTTAACTAGCGCTTAGCTATACCTTTTTATACTAAAGGCGAGTGTTAAGTAAAGGCTATATTGCCTAGGAGATTTTAATTTTTGCTAAAAGGTTGCTTAATACTAAAGCAGGCTGCTAGGCATTGTAAACCTAGTTGGATACTAGGGTTCCTGTCTCCTTAACTAAGGGGTTGTTTAGACTGCTAGGATTGGCTATGCTAGTTTAATTTAGGTCGCTTAATCTAGGGAATAAGGATTTTTAAGATAAATATAGCATAGTAATAAAATGCAAGGGGTAAAAAATATAGGGGAAATTAGGTTATTATGCATATATGCATACGCTTGAAAATAAAGTAAAAATAAATGAGAAAGGGGTTAAAATGTAGTGTAGGGCGCTTTAGGGTTGCTGATGTGTTTATATATATATGTGTTGTTAGTGCCTTTATTGCATAGTGAGGATGGGAAAGATTGTAAGGTTTTTATAAGGGTAGAAGCACTTAACAAAGAGGTTTACTAGTTGGTTGCTTGCTATTGTAACCTTGTAAAAGGTCTTAGTGTTTCTATATAGAATTAATTGTCTTTTTAAGAGTATAGTATAGCATTAGATAAGCTGCTAGTATTTATAAAGAGGTTTTAAAGTTGTTTATATATTATTTTGCATTGCAGATACACTGAAAGGGTTGCTAGTAATAACTCTTTCTAAAGTCCTTTAGCTATTTTTAATAGTTAAAGAAAACAGCCTTTTGCTAGTGATAACTTTTGCTAAAGTCTCTTTGCAAGCTATTTGTTGTTTTTTGCTAAAAGCATAAAGCTTATTGTTGTAAGTGGTATACCTCTTTTAGGGAACATTGCAGCGGTTTTCAAAGCAAGATTTATCTCTTTTACCTTGCTGTTTATAATTAACTATTTAACTATTAATTAGTGTTAGTAAGTTAATTTTTATATATGAAAAGGTTTAAATGGGGGGGTAAAAACAAGTGTATTTGCTATAGTTGTTGATGATGTTTGGCAGAAGGAATGGAAGGGAAATTATCGTTGTATGCTAAAGGGATTAGGCGTACACGCGTACGGTCTCTTCCAATTGCCGTTGGGCCGTATCGGCCCGGCTAGCCATTTGGCCAGCTGGTTCCTTCTGGTGGCCGTATGCCTCTGGTCCGAGGCGGACCGGGCTATTGCTATAGCTATCAACCTATATTAAATAAATAAAACTAAACTAAGCTAGTAAACAAAAACAAAATAAATACATTAAAAAAACACACACAGCCCTAGTATATAAACACTAAAGAGTCACTATTATATATTATAAAATCAAACAAATATAAAACTTGCTAAGACTTTAAAAGCAAATTAAAAACATCTTTAAAAACTATAATAAATGCAGAATTAATAAACTAAAATAACACAAGCTTTACAAATTGCTAAAACCTTTACTAGTATCTAGCGCTGCTTAAAAATCCATTAGCTTAAACTTTATTATTAAGCTACTATATTTATAAAAACCCTTAAGTAAAATTGTTTATAATAATATTTTAATAATAGTTTATAAACTAACAAAGTACGCTTATTTTATCCTTTACAAAAAATCCAGCACTATAGAAGATCTTGCTTATATTTTCCTTAAAATAATCTTAAGCAACTATAAAATGCTAAAGGAAATTATTAGCAACAAAAATAAGCTCTTTGCTTTAAACTTTTAAAAGTTTCTTATAAAATAACTTAGCAGTAAGCATAAGCTTAATATAGCTTATTATCTAAGAATAAATAAACAAATAAAATAAATTAATTAGATTTTAAAATAATATCTTTAATTTTACCTTAACTATTAGTAGAATAACTAAGTTAAACTTTTACTATTAGCATAATTTATATATAATAATATATATATATCTACAATAGAATAATCCCCTTTTTATGCCAATTATAGATTTAAACCTAAGGCATATTATAAACAAATCAATAGAAAAAAAACACTAGCAGTAAATAAGAAAGCAAAAGACATTAAAAACATCTAGCACGCTATTTAGCAATAGCTTTCTCTTATATAAAAATAAACAACTAAGTATGCTAACTAAAAAAGGATTAAGGGATTAATTTTTAAGAAAAAAGATAAAGTTTATCTTTTTTGCAAAAATCTTAAAATATAATACCTTAATAATAAACTTAATTATAAAAAGATTAAACCTTTTAAAATTTTATAAAAACTTTTAAATATTAACTATAAACTCTTATTACTAAATACTATATGCTTATAATGTGTATGTACAGCAAGCGAGATACGACAGCGAGCGAGACACTTTTTCCACTACCCACTACTTTAATCAACTAAAACTCCATAATAATATATTAAATTAATTAAAACTATTTAGAATAATTGTTGTTATCTATTTCTTTAGCCTTTGAATAGGTTTGCGCATTATAGCTTGTTTTGCAACAAATGCTACATTGTCGCGCATTTGTTCGCCTTTATTTTAACAGACTATTATTTTCACCTTTTCCCCCTAATTCTTTATTAACTATGCCTTTCTTAGCTAAGACCTTCTGTGTATTAAGTATAGAAATGTCTCTTTTATTTTAAACCTAGGTTTTTTTTGCCCTCTAACGCTTACTTAATGCTAGATTTACCTTGCAAAAAATATAGACTTTTGCGTTTATAAGAGTAATCTAGTATATAATTATTTATGCAGCTTTAGAAAGCTGGTTAACTGCTTAATAAAGTAATAATAAAGAGTTATTCTAATGGGTAGTAATTTGATTTTTAATAAAATTAGATTGCAAAACGGCTTTTATTGAGTTGTGTAGCGTTTGGGAAGTTTAAGGTGCAAGTAGCTTAAAAGGTGTCTATAGAGGTAACAGTGATAATAACCTAATATCTAGCTGTAAAATAACAGCTTTCAGATCTAAAAGAATAAGCCTAGCCCCTTTAAAGCTCCTTTAAATGTTTTTTAGAGTTATTATAATAAGAAAAGCTTATTTAAAAGCCTGTAAAAACTCAACCTTGGTGATATAGTTAATATAGCCTTTGATGAAAACGTTAAGTTAATCGCTATATTTTAACTTTAGGATATTAAAACAATTTACATTAAAAAGTTAGGTAAGATAAGATAAGTGCAAAGGTAGGCAAAGTATAATAATGTTATATTTTTTGCAGTAGGCCTTAAATTTAGCGTTGATGTAGCTCTTATAGCTATTAAAGATAAGCAACTGAAATTCTCCCTTTGTCTATGACTTAGAATATTTATTAAAGTATTCTAGCCATTTAAGGATTGTTTAATTATTTATCCACTTATTTATAATTGTTTAGACTATCTAGTTGCATAAAAGGCCAACTTGCATATATTAATTAGCAAGGTAATAATAGCCTTAGAGTATTAAATACAGCGGCAGTATATACTTATCACTACTAATATAGATAATTGCTATTGCTTATTTCCTATTGCTAAGCTATATTAATTTTGGTTTTTTAACGCAATTAGCGCGTATAATTATTATAGTTAGTTAAATCGCACTTATTATAAAGCTAATCTTATTAAAGTTATAAATATTACAGTCTTAGATTTTATATTTTGCCTTTATATTCTCAACTAATTAAAACTAATCTCTAATAATTATTAAATCTTTATAGCAGGCTTTTTAGTAATTATAGAGACAATTTATATATATTTTAAGTTTTAATTATTATGCAATAAAGCGTTGGGCCTAGCGTGTTTTAATGCGTCTTTTACTATGCATTATAAGCAGTAAATCGGCCATTTTAGTTACATTAGCAAGCTAGGGCAAAAACCCTTAGGCATCTTAATTAAAAATATATTTAATAATCAATGCCTTTTTAAGTAAAGTTAAAAGCTAGCTATTTAATAGAATTATAGTTTAAGGTTATCATCTATTAAATTAGTGGCTTAATGTTGCAAAAGAAATATTATAAAGCTTAGAAGCGCGTTTTTAACTTATTTTTTTAATAAATAAACTGTGTTGCAGGCAAAGATAATGTAACCTTTAAAAGTAGTGAATTTTATTGTTGTTGGGGAAAAAATAACGCATTAAATATAGTGTATTGCGTTTTTGGGAAAAGTGTCTCGCTTGCTGTTGTGTCTCGCTCGCTATATATATACGTTATATAT
>JALRMF010000620.1:0-19588 GCA_026120015.1 Dendrostoma leiphaemia
ATATATATATATATATATAAATAATATTGTGAGTTTATTTGCAAAGGCCCTATGTGTCTATAATAGTTAGCTCTTTGTTTTACTTTAGACTTTATAATAAATAGGGTTAGTAAAGCAGTTAGAAGAGTAGTTGATTAAAAGAAAAGAAATAAATCTATTTAGCGTATAACGCAGTCTTTGTAAGCCGGCATTCACTAACGTAAATGCCCGCTAGTCCTAATACGAAAATCAGTTCCCCGTAGGCTTAGCCCTCCAGACCGCCGCAGACCAAATCAGACCAGATACACAACTACTCCCTTTTCTAAATATAACCGTCCTAGTCATTATTTACCCAGTTATAATATATTTTATTTAGCTTATTCTAAGCCTTTATTTCTATTATCTACGTGCCTTATTATCTACCGCCACTCACTAAGAGTAGCAAAGCTACTATAATTATAAAAGTAGCAAAACCACTACGTTATAAAGATAGCAAAACTACTTAATAGCTGTTTATTGCCCTAAGCTTAGTAGCCTAAGCCTAATCTAGCGTTAGCAGCTAGCCTTACGCAATTGCATTTTAATATAGTTTTACTAGTATACTAAAAGCTTTAAACAAGGTAGCTATCTATACTATAGGCTAAAAAGAGGTTAATGCTATTATATTTAAAAGGCAGAGTAATTTCGCTAAGGCTTTAAAAAATATATATGTTGCTAATATAATAACTAATAATAGCTTATAAGCTATTATAATATAACTTATGCTTATAGCTACATTAGCATATATGTAAAATCTAGTTGCTAAAGGCATATATGCATATTAAAGCTTTTTTCTCTTAAAGAAAAGCGCATACTTAATTTCTTAAAGTAGTTAGTTTATTTGCCTTTTAACAAGATAAAGGTGCCTTATACTAGCAAACTAATTCTTTATTAAAAGCAATCTCTTTGTTATTAATAAAGCTATAAATATAAGCCGTAAAATTAAATACTAAAAAGGCGTTTTTCAACTTTATAAAAGTTATACTAAACAAAAGAAAATAAAAAAAGTAACTAAACTGCTTAAGAGTTTAATTATAAATTAATATAGCATAATATATAAAAGCTTTTAAATTGCATATAAGATTAATTATCTATTTATAAATAAGTATATACTTAAGGTTGCTGTTTGCTTTTTTAACTTTGCTATTTTTACAAAGTTTTATTAATATAACGAGCTAAACAATTAACCTATAATGACAATGCTACGCCTAAGCTTTTTTACTCTTAAAATAGCCAGCGTTATTAGAGATTAATTCTTTTAATAACCTAAACATATTAGTAATCCTTGTAAAAAGAAATATAATATTAATAAACATTTAATTTAGCGTAACTTTAGCTTTAACCTAGCCTATGGCGTACTTAACAATAATTAAAATAGGGTTGCTATTAATTGCTATAAATTTAATTGCTTACTTTGCAAAAAACGATAATAAAATAGTTAATTTTAAATTAAAAAGGGTAAAGTTTAGCTTTTTTATTAGTTAGCAATAAAAGCACTTTGCTATAGCTTGCTAAGTAGCTAAAATTAATTCTAAGTGCTAAAAGCTATATAATAAATAGCAAATTATATTACTAATAATATAATAACCTTAATTTAAATAAAGCTGTTATATTAACTTTAAAAAGTCTTTAAATTTAGATACTTTTAGCAAAGCAATGCTATTTATAGCTAGGCCTTCTAAGTATAAAGGGTTGCTAAGCAAGCACTTATACTTAACTAATTTATAAAAGCTATTATTATAAACTATAAAGTGCTTATATACCTAATTAAGATTAATAGCCTTTAAAAGGTCTGCTTTAAACAATAAATGCTTAAAATTCGTTTGCAAATTAAGCTAATTTAATTTATAAGAATATTTAATCTTAGGTGCCAGCTAACTATTATTAATTTTTTCCCCCTTGCTAGTTTTAGCAAAGGGAAACGCATTAATAAGTATATTAAGTAATTTAGAAAAATAGTTTGCAAAAACATTTATAATGCTAAAGCAATAAATAATATAAATCCTATAACGTAGTTGTACAGTGAGTTGCGCACGACAGTAAGTCGCGCACTTTTTTCATTTTACAATATATACCTTTTTAACCCGCGGTTTCTCTATAATAAATAATAGCTAGCTTACTCTAAGAAAACCAGATTATTGCCGCAATCAAAGCAATTAGATTATTAAAAAAATTAAGCTAAAATCGCGCTGCTATACTTTATAATGTTTTATTTACTATACTTTGCAATCGCATTAACGGCAAAGACGCAAAAGCAAATATTTAATTACTAATGCAAAAATTAACTGCAATTAAAAAAAAGGCTCTTATTTATTATATTTTTAATTAAGATATGCATAGATTTTTGCCTTAGGTTAAAGATATAAGAGATATAGCTAATTATTTGCTAGCAATGTATAGTAGCAGATGTATTAAAATATATTAGGTATAATGCTTTATTTAGCGACGCTTAGAGCTTAAAATATGCGTTAATTGTATATATAACTATTAAAGAGCTCTTTGCGAAGATTTAAAGATAATTAGCAATTAGTTTTGCTTAATTGCAAATATAAGGGCAAAGTATAGTATTTAAGACTGTAATTTTTATAACTTTAACGAGATTAGCTTTATAATAGGCATAATTTGACTATCTTTGGTAGTTATATGTGTCTACGATAGTTAGCCCTCCGTTCCACTTTAGACCTTATAATAAATAGGGTTAGTAAAGCAGTTAAAAGGGTAGCTAATTAGAAGGAAAGAAATAAATCTATCTAGCGTATAATGCAGTTTTTATAGGCTGGTATTTATTAACGTAAATGCCTGCTAGTCTTAATATAAAAATCGGTTTTTTATAAGCTTAGCCTATTAAACCGCTGCAGACTAAATTAGACTAGATATATAACTACTCCTTTTTCCAAATACAACCGTCTTAGTTATCGTCTACTTATTTATAATATATTTTATTTAGCTTATTTTAAGTCTTTATTTCTATTGTCTATATGCCTCGTTGTTTACTACTACCTAGCTATTCTTTTTAAGAGAAGGCGTTTTTTGTCTTTGCCTATCACCACTAGCTGTTACTAGCAGCACTAAGGGTAGCAAAGCCACTATAATCATAAGAGTGGCAAAACTACCCAATAGCCGTTCGTTGCCTTAAGCTTAGTAGCCTAAGCTTAATTTAGCGTTGGCGGCTAGCTTTACGCAGTTTTATTTTAGTATAGTTTTATTAGCATATTAAAGACTTTAAACAAAGTGGCTATTTATATTATAGGCTGGAAAAAGGTTAGTGCCGTTGTATTTAAAAGGCAGGGTAATTTCGCCAAGGCTTTAAAGGATATATATGTTGTTGGCATAGCAATTAATAATAGCTTATAGGCTATTATAGTATAGTTTATGCTTATGGCTACATTGGCGTATATGTAAAACTTAGTTATTAAAAGCGTATATATATATTAAAGCTTTTTTTTCCTAAAGAAAGGCGTGTATTTAGTTTCTTAAAGCAGTTAGTTTATTTGCTCTCTAACGGGCCAAGAGTATTTTATGCTAGTAGATTAGTTTTTTATTAAAAGCAATCTTTTTATTATTAGTAGGGTTATAGGTATAGGCTGCAAAGTTAAATATTAAAGAAGCGTTTTTTAACTTTATAAAAGTTATATTAAATAAAAGAAAATAAGAAAAGTAACTAGACTACTTAGGGGTTTAATTATAAATTAATATAGTGCAATGTATAAAAGCTTTTAAATTATATATAGAATTAATTATCTATTTGTAAATGAGTATATGCTTAAAGTTGCTGTTTGCCTTTTTAACTTTGCTGTTTCTGTAAAGTTTTATTAGCATAATAGGCTAAATAATTAACCTATAATAACAATGCTATGCTTAGGCTTTTTTGCCCTTAAAGCAGCTAGTATTGTTAGAGATTAGTTTTCTTAGTAGCTTAAATATATTAATAATCTTTGTAAAAAAGGGTATAATATTAGTAAATGTTTAGTTTAGTGTAACTTTAGCTTTAACTTAGCTTATGGCATATTTAACAGCAATTAAAATAAAGACGCTGTTAATTGCTATAAAATTAATTATTTACTTTACAAAAGGCAATGGTGAAGTTGTTGGTTTTAGATTAGAAAGGGTAGAGTTTGGCTTTTTTATTAGTTAGCAATAAGAGTATTTTGCCGTAGCTTGCTAGGCAGCTAAAATTGGTTTTGGGTGCTAAAAGCTATATAATAAGTAGCGAATTATATTGTTAATAGTATAGTAACCCTAATTTGAATAAAGCTATTGTGTTAACTTTAAAAGGTTTTTAAATTTAGGTACCTTTAGCAGGGCAGTGCTATTTATAGCTAGGCCTTTTAGGTATAAAGGGTCGCTAGGCAGGCGCTTATATTTAATTAACTTATAAAAGCTATTGTTGTAAACTATAAAGTGCTTACATGCTTAGTTAGAGTTAATAGCCTTTAAAAGGTCTGCTTTAGATAGTAGGTGCTTAAAAATCGTTTGTAAATCAAGCCGATTTAATTTATAAAGATGCTTAATCTTAGATGCTGGCTAATTATCGTTAACCCTTTTCTCTTTGCTGGTTTCAGCAGAGGAAAATATGTTAATAAGTATATTAAGTAGTTTAGAGAGATAGTCTGCAAAAACGTTTATAGTGCTAAAGCGGTAAATAATGCAGATCTTATAATGCTTTATAGCATTAAAAAATTGCATAATTTATAGCAGTTAATCAGCTTTTGTTTTAATAGTCTTAAGACTCTTGTAATTAATTATTACAATAACCTTAGTATTTTAAACCTAGTGTTTTTAATGCTAAAGTGCTAAGAGAATGTTTAAAAGTTTTTGCTCTTGCGCTAAATAGCGGGTTTAAGTTTCGCTAAACTTCTTTAAAAAGTAAGCAACAGGGTAAAAAACTTGCTTGCTAGTCTAAGAGTTAAAATAAGGCTATAAAAAACAAGCGCTAGCGTATTTTTAACTAGCATTTAAATTAATTACGTAAAATAATTGCTAATTAAAAATGCATACTAATAAAAGAGTTATAATAAGGTTGCAAATATATTGCTATTGCTTCTTAGCTTTTAGCAATAGCTTTACAAGGGCTTTCTTTAGTTTTATACAATAGTTTATAAAAAGTCCTAACTTAGCTAAATAGTTGTTAATAAGGTGGCAAAAGTGACTACAGCGTTTATAAAGCTATAGACTTCAGTTGTTATAATAGGCTTAAGGTAGTTTCTAATAGCGATAATCTTAGAAAAATCTGCCTTAATGCCTTTAGCATTAATAATAAAGCTAAGAAAAATGCCTTTTATATAGAATAAAATAAACTTATAAGTATTAAAGAGCATGCTGTATTTTTTTAAGCATATAAATAAAAAAAGCAATCTTTTATAAAATTAATAAAGAGAGTTAGCCCAAATTGCTATATTATTTAGCAGTTTAAAAACAAAGTCTTTAAAAAGCTTAAAGATTTCTTTAATTAGTGCTTAAAAAGTTATAAGTATATTTGTTAGGCTAAATAGCATTATAATTTATTTATATAAACTATTAAAAGTAAAAAAAGCAGTTTTTTTACAATTAAATAAGCAGATAAAAATATGCTAAAACTTATCTTTTAAGTCTAAGAATATATATTAATAATAGCCTGCCGCGCATTAGATTTAATTTATTATATTAGGCAAAAAGTATATATACTTTTTAATATAAGCATTAATTTTGCAATAGTTATAGTAAAAGCGTTATATTACCTAAGGGTTGTCTTTATTAAGCTTAATAGTTTGCTTAAGTAACTTTTTTAGCATAAAGTATAAAATAAAGGCCTAAAAAGACTTGTTTAGCTATATTAGCTTGTTATTATATACTTTGACAAAGTTATAAATCGCTTATTTTTAGGCTAGATTATATTGTTATAAGGCTTGCTTAAATAAGGGGTTGTCTTTTATATTAATTATATGCTATACTTTTAAAAGCTTATAAATAGCCTTGGTTTTCCTTTTAGCTAGGTTAAAAAAGCTAAGAAAATGAGTCTTATACTCTTAAAGATATTAAAAGATATTAGGTTTGTTTATAAGTATGCTTTTGCTTTATTATGCCTTTAGTTTTTTATTTATTAGCTTTATAGCCTTTTTTATTACATAACTCTGCTTATTTATATAATATATTTTTAAGGTTATTTAATTAGGTAGAAGAGTTAGTTAGCTGTAGTATATATAGAGGATAATTAACTAGTTATAAAGAAGATTACTTTTGCAAGTAACGCTCTACTTATAAAATATTAATTTACTAAGTATAAGGTTGCCTAGAAATATGCTGTTAGGTATAATGCTATCTGCTATTAAAAAGCTATTTAACTAGCTGTTTATTATAGTAAATTAGCCGTTAACAATAATGTTTTAGTCTATAGGCGGACTTTTTCCTCTAACGCTATATATTATAGCTAGCTGCCTTGTTTAGTATAGCTTAGTTTATAACTTAATTGCTAGATTATTAAAAACGTATACTAATAAACAGCTATAGTTAAAAAAAACGGTAAACTTTTTACCTAAAAGTAATTGTGCCTTAAAAAGATTATAAAAGTTGCTACTACCTTTTTTTATAGAGTATTTATCTTATAATAAAAAAAGATTTTCATTTATACTTACTTTTATATAGTAAATGCTACAATATTTCTACTCTTTGTCTTTTAACTAGTCTTTAATAACAAACTATAGGTTAGCGTTAAACAAGTTATTCGCTAAGCAATTAAAAAGGCTTAGGTTAATTGTTTATTTATTATTGTTTTTATTATTGTTAACTATAAAATAAACTTAGGGTTTATGGAAAATAAAGAAACAAGTATTGCGCTTGTCTTTAAAAAAGGTTTTTATTTTATTAAAGGTTTTATTATTTTTAAAAAGCACTTTCTTTAAAGTGACCTTTTAGCTCGTTGGTTGATAAGGCTTAGGAAATACCACCTTTTAACAATAGTTTTTAGCTTAGTAACTAATTTTACTATAATTATAGCATTTATTGCTACTTTTATAAGCTATAGCTACTATAATAAAAGCAGCGTTAAAACTAGCGCTATTGTTTTAATTAACATTGGCGGGTATATAACTAATTAAAAAGATAATATAATTGTTAAACTAAGGGTTTAAGATTATAAAAGTTATAGTAGCATTAATAAGTGTTAGGCTAATAGTGCCTAGGCAGTTTAAAGTAGTTAAAGAGACTTTGAAATTATAATATAGCATAATAGCGTTATGTAATTATACTATAGCAATTAGTATATTATAAATATATAACTTTATCGCTTAATAGTTATAAAGCTGCGCGTAAATAATGATTTCTTTAATAATTTAAGTAATTATACAATTATGCTAATTAACGTTGCAAAAGATTTAGCTATATAAGCTTAGCTAATACGTTTTAATCTTATTTATAAAGACTGCGCAAATGCCCTTAGACTGTTGATTGCATGCTAATAAATAAAAGAAGGAATTTTTAAGGCGCTATGAGAAGTTATAGTATTTTTTGTTTTTAAATAATAAAAGAATAGTAAACGCGGACAAAGGAGAGTAAATAGCATTGTAGTTATTTAAAATTTAAATAATGCCTTTAATAAATAATGCCTAAGTTGGTTAATAATAAGCTTTTATTTATATTTAAAGTTATTAAAAGTCTCTTAAGAGTTTTAAAGCAACTTTTATCACTTAGTTTTTATAAGAGATCAATGCGCTCTTTAGCAACGTTTATATTTGCTAAAGGCAGTCTAAAGTAGTATAATTAGCGCAAGAGATCTTTAAATAAAAAGGAAACATTATTTTATTCTTATATGCATGCTTTGTGTTAATAAGGGCTTAATAATCTAAAATTATCTATAGAAATGTTTCTTTAATGGCTTTTTCTGTCTTAGTAAGGATTTTCCACTATTTTAAATTGCTGTAAAGGCTATTAAAGTTTAAGGTGCCATCTAAACAACGAGCTTTACATTAAGTGTTAACGCTTGTGTATAGTTATAGCGCTGGGTTAAGCTTAGTAACTATTGGAAAGCTGGTTTTAGTAGCTTTAGTATTATAATGGCCAGCGCCTATTAGCTTAGTATTAATATTTTTAATATATATTATTATTTTACTATATTTAGTATTGATTATTATAATTTATTTAATTAATTGCTTATAAAGTGCAACTAAGGCTGCTTAGTTTTTATTGATTTTAGTTTCTAAAGCAACTTAACTAGCTATTTAATTATTAAACTAATTAGCAAGGTAATTTGCTATCTTCTTTAGTTTTGCGTTAGTATTTTTAATGCCCTTCTGCTTTGTAGAAAAGGCGTTTAGGAGATTTTTGCCTATAAGGCTTTTTTATAGTTATATTAAAGCTTCTCTAGCTTTGCTACCCTTTTAATTAAGTAAACAAGCTTAATCGCTATTGCCTAGGCTGCTTTTTAAGCCGCTTTCTAAGCTAGTAAATAAATTTCCTAAAAAGTAATTATAAAGACTTTTTAGAGCTTAACAGGAGTTGCTTAGTAGCTTAAAAGATTTGGTAGGGTTTATTATAATAGTTAATAGATGAAAAAGGTAGTAGGGAAGATGGGAGGATGTTGTTTTGCGTTTGTTTTGTAATTGTTGGTTTGTTTGCGTATGCTTTTTGTAGATTTAAAAGTTTTTTAACAAAAATAATTATTTTTATATATCTACAATAGTTAGCCCTTTGTTTTACTTTAAACTTTATAATAAATAAGGTTAGTAAAGCAGTTAGAAGGGTAGTTGATTAGAAGGAAAGAAATAAATTTATTTAGCGTATAATGCGGTTTTTATAAGCTGGCATTTATTAACGTAAATGCCCGCTAGTCCCAATATAGAAATCGGTTCTCTATAGGCTTGGCCCACTAGACCGCCGCGGACCGGATTGGACTGGATATATAGTTATACGTTTAAATTATATTAGAAAATTAAAATTAGTCTAGCTTAGCAATTAAAAATAAGCAATAGTAATTGTTTGCATTAGTAGTAATAGATATATAATACTATTGTTTTTAGTTTTTTAGGGCTGTTATTATCTTGCTTAATAGTATATATAAACTAACTTTTCTAGCAATTAAGTAATCTAAATAACTTTTAATAAATAAATAAATAATAAGATAGGCATATAATAATTGCAGCATTTTAATAAACATTTTAAACTATGCAAAAAAGGCGCTTATAAGATAATTGTGCTTAATAGCTATAAGAGCTATATTAGTGTAGAATTTAAGGCTTATTATAAAGAAAACAATATTATTTCACTTTGTTTACCTACTTATTTATTTTATTTAACCTAGCCTTTTAATATAGATTGTTTTAATGTTTTAAAGTTAAAATATAGCAACTAGATTAACCTCTTTATTAAAGCTAGCATTATCTATATTACTAAGGTAGAGTTTTTAACTGTTTTTAAAGCTGTATTTTTTGCAATAATAACTAAGGAAAATGTTAATAAATTATTTAAAGGGGCTAGATTTATCTTTTTTAACCTAAACACTGTTATTTTAAAGCTAGATATTAAGTTGTAGATATTAATACCTTTTCAAACCCTTTTTAAGCCTATCTTTTTTTCTAACTTGCAAACGCTCTATAATTTTAATAAAATAATATTGCAATTTAAATTAATTAAAACTAAGATTATAAATTACTAAGGAAGCTTTTTAACATTAATTTTTTATATTATAGATTACTTTTTAAAAAAAGCACAAAGAATTATATATTAGTTAACTTTAATAGAGTTTAAAGTGTATATTCTTTGAGAGGTAAATATAGCACTTAGAAAAAGGCGCAGAGCTAAAAAAACTTGATTGTAAAATAGAGGAGACAATTTTATATCTAATAATTAAAAGATTTTAGCTGAAAAAGGTATAGTTAATAAGCAATTAAGGGAAAAGGAGGAAAATGGTAGTTTATTAAAACAAAAGCAGGCGGCTAGTTAGGCTTATAAAATTTATCGCAAGTCTAGCTATAATGCGCGAATTTATTTAAAGGCTAAGGATATAAGTGAAAATAATAGTTTTAAATAGTTTTAATTGATTTTAGGCGTTAGTGTAGAGTTTTGATCAATTAAACTTGTAAGGTATGACAAAAGTGCGCAACTCACTATCGCGCGCGACTCACTATACAACCACGTTAATGCTTTATAGCATTAAAAAATTATATAATTTATAGCAGTTAATTAACCTTTGTCTTAATAGTCTTAAGGCTTTTATAATCAATTATCACAGTAACCTTAATATTCTAAACTTAATATTTCCAATGCTAAAGTGCCAAAAAGATGCCTAAAAGTTTTTACTCATACATTAAATAGCAAGTTTAAATTTTGCTAAACTTTTTTAAAAAATAAGCAATAAAATAAAAAACTTGCTTGCTAATTTAAAAGTTAAAATAAAGTTATAAAAAGCAAGCGCTAGCATATTTCTAACTAGCATCTAAATTAATTACGCAAAGTAGTTGCTAATTAAAAATATATACTAATAAAAAAATTATAATAAAGTCGCAAATATACTGCTACTGCGTTTTAGCTTTTAATAATAGCTTTATAAAGGCTCTTTTTAATCTTATATAATAATCTATAAAAAGTTTTAACTTAGCTAAATAGTTATTAATAAAGTAGCAAAAGTAGCTTATAATGTTTACAAAGCTATAAACTTTAATTATTATAGCAGGCTTAGGGCAATCTCTAATAGCAGCAATCTTAAAAAAGTCTGCCTTAATGCCCTTAACATTAACAACAAAGCTAAAAAAAATACCTTTTATATAAAATAAAATAAACGTACAAATGTTAAAAAATATATTATACTTTTTTAAATATTTAAATAAAAAAAGTAATCTCTTATAAAGTTAATAAAAAAAATTAGCCTAGACTGCTATATCATCTAGCAATCTAAAGATAAAGTCTTTAAAAGGCTTAAGAATTTCCTTAATTAAAGCTTAGAAGATCGCAGGTGCGTTTATTAGGCTAAACAATATTATAATCTATTTATATAAACTATTAAAAGTAAAAAAAGCAGTCTTCTCGCAATTAAACAAGCAGATAAAAATAAGCTAAAACTTATTTTTTAAGTTTAAAAACGCATACTAATAATAGCCTACTGCGCATTAAATTTAATCTATTATATTAAGTAAAAAATATACATGCTTTTTAATATAAGTATTAATTTTGCAATAGTTATAGCAAAAGCGCTATATTACCTAAGGGTTGTTTTTATTAAGCTTAATAGTTTGCTTAAGTAGCTTTTTTAATATAAGATATAAAGTAAAGGCTTAAAGAGACTTGCTTAGCTAAATTAGCTTGCTATTATATGTTTTAATAAAGTTACAAATCGCTTATTTTTAAGCTAAATTATATTATTATAAGGCTTGCTTAAATAAGGGGTTGTTTTTTATATTAATTATATGCTATACTTTTAAAAGCTTGCAAATAGCCTTAGTCTTTTTTTTTAGCTAGGTTAAAAAGGCTAGGGAAATAAATCTTATACTTTTAAAGGTATTAAAAAATATTAAGTCTATTTATAAATATACCCTTGCTCTACTATGCCTTTAATCCTTTGTTTATTAGCTTTATAGCCTCTTTTATTACATAACTTTATTTACTTATATAATAGGTTTTTAAAGTTGTTTAATTAGGTAAAAGGGTTAGTTAATTGTAATATATATAAAGGATAATTAACTAGCTATAAAAAAAGTCGTCTTTGCAAGTAACGCCTTACTTATAAAATATTAATTTGCTAAGTATAAGGTTGCTTAAAAATGTACTATTAGGTATAATGCTATTTGCTACTAAAAAGCTATTTAACTAACCGTTTATTATAGCAAATTAGCCGTTAATAATAATATTTTAGTTAATAAGCAGACTTTTTTCTCTAACGCTATATATTATAGCTAGCTACTTTGTTTAATATAGCTTAGTCTGCAACTTAGTAGCTAAACTATTAAAAATATATACTAATAAATAATTATAGTCTAAGAAAATAGTAAATCTTTTACCTAAAGGCAAGTGTGCTTTAAAAAGGTTGTAAAGATTGCTATTATCTTTTTTTATAAGGTGTTTATTTTATAATAAAAAAGGGTTTTTATTTATATTTACTTTTATGTAATAAATGCTACAGCGTCTCTACTCCTTGTCCTTTAGCTAGTTTTTAATAATAAACTATAGATTAGCGTTAAATAAGTTGTTTGCTAAGCAATCTAAGAAGCTTAAGTTAATTATTTATCTATTATTATTTTTATTTTTATTAACTATAAAATAAACTTAAAGTTTATAAAGATTAGAGAAATAAGTATTGCGCTTATTTTTAAAGAAAATCTTTACTTTGTTAAAGGCTTTATTGTCTTTAAAAAGCACACTTTTTAGGGTGATTTTCTAGCCTATTAATTAATAAGGCTTGGGAAATATTACTTTTTAATAATAATCTTTAGCCTAGTAACTAATTTTACTGTTGGTAAGTCAATCTCTATATATAAAGAGGTCTGAATAGGGGGTGAAAACGAGTGTATTTGCTATTATTGTTGATAATGATTCTTTGCAAAAGAAACAGAAGGGAAACTATCATCGTACGCTAAAGGGATTAGGCGTACGACGTGTACAGTTTCTTTTCATTGCCGTCGGGCTGAATTGGCCTAGCTAGCCATTTGGCTAGCTGGTTCCTTTTAGTAGCTATATGCCTCTAGTCTGAGGCAAACCAGGCTATTGCTATAACTATCAACCTACACTAGCAGTCTTTTATATCAGCTCGTAACCCCTCGTTATACGCTCTAAAAAATCAGTCTAAAACTCAAGCTATAGGCAACCAATTACCCAAATAAAAAAAAACAGATAATAATCGTACCATACAAAAAAAACACACTTATTGCCTAATTCATAAGCCTTTAAACAAAACCCTCCACTTATACCGCTAACTTATTGTTGTTAACTAGGCATTCTAGCGCTTTATTTAGTGTAGCCTTTGTTATAGCGTCGGCGGAGTTATCATTGCTATTAACCCATTGTACCTTTATAATCTCGCGCCGTTTATATAATTAATATAAAGCTATTATATTAATTATTAGCCTCTTTTCCCTAGTTGTACTTAACTTGACTAAGCATTTGTATAAAGAATATAAGTCTATATAAACGATTAAGGGCATTATAGAAAAGCTAAGTTTATTAGTTATTAGGCAGAGCATTGTTTTTATTAAGAGACTAATATTAAAAGCGTTAATAATCTTATAAATCTCTAACGCTAAAAAGCTTTAAGTAATCCTTTTGCACTTAGTGGAACTTTAGTGCATAAGGTTTCCTATTAATATAAATTAACTATTGGTATTGGTTTTATTTTTAATTGCTAAAATAAACCTAATTTAAGAGCTTAAATCTTTGTTGCTGGCTAGAGAGCTGTTAGCAAATATAAAAAGCTTAGCTATCGCTAAATTAAAGGGGATATATCGTAGCCTTTTTAATAAGTTACTAAATTGCTATTATAAGCAACCGTTAAGCTTTATATAATCGCTTTTATTAAGGTTCTAAATCTAAGCAGTAATAAATAAGTTAAAAAAGGCTTTTGGTTGGCAAATTAAGGCAATATAAATACTATAAGCGCATTGCTTTATATACCGTTGAGCCTAGTTAGCTGACTTAGGATTAATAGAAATAATCTTAGTGCCTTAACCCTTTTGCTTTAGGTTTAGCTTAGCCTTATTTATCGTTAACGTAGCGTCGTTGAAATTTAAAGCAGTATTAGGAAAAAGAAAGGTTTTAGGCTTAGCCTTAAACTAGGCCTTTTACAACTTTTAGTCTTTTAGTGCTAAAAAAGCTAACGTAGCTAAAATAAAGGTATTATTAGTTTATATATCAATAAAGCTAAAAGTCTCTAAAGGTTTGTTAGTAATTAAAAGGCATAGGTTGTAGATTAAGGTTAATATATTAAGCTTTTTCTAATAGTGGCTTTGGTATATAGCAAACTAGTAAACGCCTGCTTTGGCAATATTGTAAAGTGGCTTAATTACCTTAATAATAGTATTTTAAAGGTATTTAGTCTATAGAGCAGCTAAAATAGCAGCTAGTATAGTATATATAAGTTTGGTTTATAACTATAAATATGCCTAGGTAATATTGCGTAATAATAGCATTATATTGCCTTGCAATAGTAATAGCGCAAAGGCTAAAATTAACCGCTAGCTAGCACATTAAATTATAAGGGACTGCGTTAAAATAAACGCTTTTTTTTTATTATTGTAGCTTTGTATAATTAAGCATAACTTTTTATAGGGTTTAATAGTTTTGCCCTTAACTTTCTATACTATTTAAGCTTTAAAGATATAGTAGCTATTATGCCTAGCCTTGCTATAGCGTTTAAAGCTAAAGATGCTATAGCCAATAAGATTATCTACCTCTTAGGCATTAAACACTTTAAATAGTTTGCCTAGGGTTATTATAATGTTATTGTTTCTTAACTTAACGGCAAGATTATAGTTATCCTCTTTTTTCCTCATTAGAAAGGCGCTAGCCAGCTTATTCTTTGAGCTAAGAGGTTGTCCCTTTTGCTTAGGCTTTGTAGCAATTATAATTATATCACCAACGGCATTAATAGCATTAGTGGCGTTGTTAAAGGGCTAGTGGTTTTTATTATTAGTTGCTAGAGAAAGAGAAGAAGCGTTGGTATTAAGGTTGCAATAAGTGGTTGCTAGGGAAAAAAGAGGAACAAAGGTATTAGGGTTGCGATAATAGGGTTAAAGGATAGTTAATCTAAAGGTAGCAGGCCTATTGAGCATTTTAAAGGTAACGTTATAACCATTAACGGCTGCAATCTTATAAAGCCCCTGCTAGCCATTCTTTTTTCGCTAAAGTAAAAGCTTAAGTACGTTTATAGTAAATGGTTTATTTTAAATATTAAAGGCGCCTTTTACTTAGCGCTTAGCTGCTGCTTTGCATAATGCCTTTATAGCCTTTTATACTGCTTTAGCTCTCTTAATAGTTAATAGCAATAAGGCTAAATTAGTTATTATATAAAGATATGCGCTGAAAACAAAGAGGGTAAAAACGAGCCTATAGGGTTTAATAATATTATTAACAGCCTTAAGGGCTATTTGCAAGATTGCTTTATTAGATATTATATTATAAAGCTTATTATATAAGATATTAAAGGCTTATTAGAGTAAAGCGTAGTATTATTTTAGCTTGCTAATTAATTAATAGGCTTTAATAGAGATTTATTTATATATAATTTCTATTAGCTTAGCTTTTAATCTAAACTTTATAAAGGCAAAATTAGTGTTAGCGTTATATATAATTACATTAGGAGGTTTTTGATAGATATTAATCTATAATAGGCATAGAGCTTTCTAAGTGTCTTTAGCTAATAGAGATGAAAAAAAATAACCGTTGTAGAAAGCTGTTAAAAAGTCTAAAATGTAAAGAATAGGGCAACTTTTAAGATATATAACATTTGCAAAACTCTTATAATTAAACTTATAATTGTTTTTTAAAGTAAACTTAAAGCGCTAAAGGACATTGCTGTGTAATTAGCAATAGTAATAAAACTTTTTAATTAATTATAATATATTTTTATCAATGTTATTATAACTAGCCTTTTTAAGCAGCTAGTAAAGTTAATATATCGCTAAATAGCTAAAGTAATAATAAAGGCGTTATAGCTCTATTTCTATAAAAAAAACGCTTGCTTATTTTTCTTTACTTAGAAAGAATTATAAATGGCTCTATTTGCATATAATAGGGATAGTTTTATTATTATAGATAAGTTAGTTTATTAGGTTATTAAATTAAATACATAAGCAGTTTATATTTACAAAGCAAAGTAAAAAAGACATTAGAGTATTTAGCATATAAAAGTTAATACGCTTAATTAAAGTATTAACGGCAATAATTTTAATTAAGTTTATTACTAATCTCTTGCTAAATTTAATTAAGGCTTATCTCGCTATTAACTTATTAAGCTTAATAAAAGAGTTTTTTTATTATAAGGCAAGGAATTGCTCCTTTCTAGCTATAAATACCTTTATAATACTTATATTAGATAATATACTTTAGAATTGTAACTAGGTATAATAGTCTTTGATAAGAAATTGCATAGCGTTTATATTAGGGCCATTAGCAAAGTAAACATTATTGCTAATAAAGCGGTGTAGAAAGCTTTGGTTTGCAAGCTAAGTAAAGGCTTTGGTCTTTTCTTTGTAGTCTTTGTCGTTGTTGTTAACCTTGTCTTCCAGCTATATTTAGTCTGCTTTATTACCTTTATAACTTGCTAGGTATATCTTAAAGCTATTAGAGTCATTGCTATTAAACTAGTAGTTAGCAATAAACTAGTTATATAATTAGTCGCATTTTTCTTAAAAATGTTTTATTAACTAATAATCTTTTTTGCCATATATATAGCACTTTTTCTTCTAAGGCATACGCCGCTAAAAAGGGCAGTTATTATAATAATTGCCACTATAGTCTTAAAAGCTGTTATATAAACAAAAGCCGCCATAAGGGCTGCTGCAAAAGCCTCTACCTCTGCTATGGTTATTGCTATAGTAGCAGTTTAAATAGTATTAGTTATCTACTTTGCTAGCAATTAGTTGCTATTATAGACTATAGGCAAGATAGGTTTTAATTAAAGAGCATAGGTTAAAAAATAACTCCTTGCAAATAATAGCAGGCTTAAAAAAAGTATATTTAAATTTATATACTCTATAGTAAGCTTTGATTATTATAGTCTTAAGTGCTTATTTGCTTGCGTAATTTAGTCTTAAAGCACATTGGCATAATTATAGCTTATTAAGCAAGATTTTAAAAACTTTATAAAAGTTTTTTCTTTTATTCTGCTGCTTAATTTTATTAAAAGTTGTTAAGGTTTAGTTTATATAATAGTAAAAATAGTTAACTTTTATATTAAAATGCCGTTTAATTTTAATATAAGCTTTTGCAAATATATTAAAATAGGTAATGTAGCTCTTATAAAACTATTAAGCACAATTAGTTAAAATCCTTAAAAAAACAGCGTAAAACTAGCTAGGCTTAATTTAAGCATGCTAGCAAAGACTAAAAAAGGTTTTAAGCTTATTATTTAGTAGATTGTATAGCTTGCCGATATACTTTTAATCTAGGCTATATATCTTTGTAAAACTAATTAAAGTCTGAATATTAATGTGGTTGTTTAGGTACTTAAGTAGAGAAAGAATCTTATACAAGTTATACCGCTAGGAATTGTAATAGTATACAAGCAATTCTAATATTGGAAATAAAGTATTATATAATATACATAAATAGTTAAAGGGCGACAATCGCAATCCTATTATATAGTCTACTAAAACTAACGCAAAAGGGCTTTATTTTAAAGGCAACCTTAAGGGGTTTTATTGCAAATGTAACCAAAAGAGCACCCTTAAAAGGTTTAATTGCAGGCATTATATAATTTATTATATATATAATAGAGACGGCGGTTGCAAAGGGTTTTATTGCAGTTGTAACAAAAGCAATAATAGCAAGGGGCTTTGTTGCAAGCTACTCCCTAAAGCTTTTTTAACTTAGGAGTATATTAAGGGTTTCTTAATAGTTTATTATATGCCGTTTAATTATTCTTGCCAAGGTTCTTCTTAACAAATCTAAGGCTTTTGCTAAAGCGCTTCCTTTTATTATAAAGGTTAAAAAAGTCTTAGTAGCAAAATGCCTTGCTGCCGTTTATAAGCGCATAACTTTAGGTTAAGTTTTTAGTTTTAAAGCTTAATTAGGTCTTACTCAAAGAGTTTCTCACAAGCAGCAAAAGCCACTAAATATAGTTTAATAAAAGCATTATTTCACTTAATATAAACCTTATTTTAATAAAAGACTTGCTTAAGATTATAGCGCAAATTAAAGGAAACGGCGTTAAATATATTAGCGGTCTACTTACTAAAATCTTTATAAAAATAGTAGAAGAGGTTGTTATTATACTACTTAGAGTAGGTGGCAATTGCTCTGGCAACTGCTATATTTAAGTATATTTAACTAGCGCTTAGCTATACCTTCTTATACCAAAAGTAGGCGTTAAATAAGAGTTATATTGCTTAAAAGATTTTAATTTCTGCCAAAAGGTTGCTTAACACTAAAATAAACTGCTAAGTATTATGGTTAAATATTGAGGTTTTTATCTCCTTGACTAAGGGGTTGTTTAAACTGCTAAGATTAGCTATACTAATCTAATTTAGGTTGCTTAATCTAAAGATAAGGATTCCTAAAATAAATATAGCGTAGTAATAAGACGCAAAAGGTAAAAAGCAAAGGGGAAATTAAGTTATTATATATATACATATACGCCTAAAAACAAAATAAAAATAAACGGGAAAAGGGTTAAGACGCAGTATAAAGTACTTTAGGGTTGCTAACGTATTTATATATATATGCGCCATTAGTGCTTTTGTTGCATAGTAAGGATAGAAAAGATTATAAAATCTTTATAAAGGCAAAAGCACTTAACAAAAAGGTCCGCCAGTCGGTTGCTTACTATTATAACCTCGTAAAAAGTCTTAATATTTCTATACAAAATTAATCGTCTTTTTAAAAGTATAATATAACACTAGACAAGCCGCCAACGTTTATAGAAAGGTCTTAAAGTTATTTGTATATTATTTTACGTTGCAAACGCACTAAAAGAGTCGCTAGTGATAACTCCTGCTAAAGTCCCTTAGCTATCTTTAACAGTTAAAAAAAACAGCCTCTTGCTAGTAATAACTTTACTAAAGTCTCTTTGCAAGCCGTTTATTATTTTCTGCTAAAAGCATAAAGCCTATTATCGTAAATAATATACCTCTTCTGAAAAACATTGCAGTGGTTTTCAAGGCAAGATTTATCTCTTTTACCTTGCTATCTATAGTTAACTATTTAACCACTAATTAGTATTGGTAAATTAATCTCTGTATACGAAGAGGTCTAAATAAAAGGTAAAAACAAGTATATTTGCTATTATTATTAATAATAATTCTTCGCAGAAGAAACGGAAGGGAAACTATCGTTGTACGCCAAAGGGATTAGGCGTACGACGTATACAGTCTCTTCCCATTGCCGTTGGGCCAAATCGGCCCGGCTAGCCATTTGGCCAGCTGGTTCCTTCTGGTAGCCGTATGCCTCCGGTCCGAGGCGGACCGGGCTATTGCTATAGCTATCAACCTACATTTACTATAATTATAGTATTTATTGCTACTTTTATAAGCTATAGCTGCTATAATAAAAGCAGCGCTAGGATTAGCGCTATTATCTTAGTTAGCATTAGCGGGTATATAACTAACTAAAAAAACAATATAATTATTAAACTAAGGGTTTAAAATTATAAAGGTTATAATAGCATTAACAAATGCTAAGCTAATAGTGCTTAAGCAGTTTAAAGTAGCTAAAAGAACTTTAAAATTATAGTATAGCGCAATAGCGCTGTGTAATTATATTATAGCAGCTAGTATGCTATAAATATATAATTTTACCGCTTAATAATTATAAAACTATATGCAAATAATAATCTTTTTAATAATTTAAGCAATTATATAATTATAGTAATTAATATTGCAAAATATCTAGCTATATAAGCTTAGCTAATATATTTTAATTTTATTTATAAAAACTATATAAATGCTTTTAAACTATT
>JALRMF010000621.1:0-19536 GCA_026120015.1 Dendrostoma leiphaemia
ATATTAGCTTTTTTATATAAGAGAAAAAGTGCTAAAGACTTAATTTAGCTATTATTATTATTATATAATTACTTAAAGTTAAAGGAAAAAGAAGATAAAATTAATATAAAAGTATAGCTATATAAAAAGTAAAATATTAGATAGGGCTTAAATAGCATTATAATTTTATTTACTAGCTAAGTATTATAAAAAAAGGATAAAAAAAACACTAGGCTTATTTATATGCAAAGCAGTGCCTTTCTAGCAAACTTTTAAACTTAGCTAGGGCTTATAGCCTAGCCTTTTACACTATCGCAATCTAATACCTTTTTAAAACTTATAAGTAAGTATAACCTAATTTATTTTTTAAAAGCCTATGTATAATAGTATAGTCTAAGTCGCTTAAACGTAAGCTTTAGCATTGTAATAATCTTAAAACCACTAGTAATTAATTCGCGCTACTTATTTTAGTTAGATTAAAAAGCCTCGCTAGCTTTAAAACGCGTTATGCTGTTAGCAAAGAGGAAACTAGCTAGAATGTAGCAAATCGGTAAACGATTCGAGAGAATATACAATTTGGGAGATTACACGGAAAAGTGGAGCCACTCACTTGCTTGAAAGTGGGAGTAGGCCCTTGGGTGAAGATCACGTGATGAGATGGTTACGGGAGGATCACGAGGACAAACCAAGGCAGCCGGTTCTGGTTATGGCCTCCTTTCAGATGAACAAGTGAACAACCCCGGCACGGGTCAACAGACCGGGCAGCCCGACCGAGTGTCAGATTGTTGCACCAGTCGTTCTATCGCGCTCTTACCATCTCCTAAGCGACTGCAACCAAGCGTACATGTGACATATATAGGGGAGCAGAACCTTACTACACTGCCTAGACACAAAATTGACCGTGCGGTCCTACTATGATACTATCACAGAAGTCTACACTCTACGACGGTGGCTGGCCCCGGTCGGTGACTTCACTGTTGGAATTCAATGTTGGTGGCCACGCAAGTCATCATGAATCTCATTGACTGCGTGACGACTCAATGCCTTCCTCTTGACCCTTCCGTCTGCAATTCACTGCCCATGGGCATTTATCAGTAGAGGATCTCGCAAGAGTTGTCGTGAGATCCTTGGTTTCGAAGACAAGGAGAGGCTTGCCACAGGCCACGTCAAAGCTGTGATCGACGGCGGATCACAAATCTTGTCAACTGATCGACGGCCATCCGGTTTGATGAGGATAAATCAACCAGGCCCGATCAGGCTGCTTGTCCGGGTCAGACCACGATCCGCATGCTGAGATTTTGGCGCTAAAGGTAAGCTGTTGAGATTGCTTGCAAGAAGACGAGACGAACCTTGCTTGGATATGGGGGCTGGGCGGGTAGCGTGGCTAGGAACTATCACTGGGCAGGTTTCCGAGGCTCGCACTTGGGCTGAAACCTATTCGCAGGACCTTGTCTCGCAGAGCCGGGAGCACCTGTCGTGCAGCCGCGGGCGCTAGTCTGCATCAAAGCGCCTGAGCGCCGTCTTGATGTCCTTGGCCCCAAATGGCTTCCGGGTAAGATCGAGTTGTGCTGTCAATGCGAAGCGAATGGACATCTGGAAGCACGGAGCCGCATCCCTTTTGGCGGAAGACCAAGTAGCTAGCGTCAGCAAAATTGTAAAGCATGGCATGAAATAATCTTGAATGCGATCAATACTCACCTGGACTGGACTATTCGCACCAGGTCTACACGAACGGTAATGGACACGAACACGCACAACTTCCGAGTCGATCGACGAGCAGATACTGGTCCTTTACACGCTCGTATCGCTCTATGGATGGGATTGGTGGGAGCCAAGCGCAGGTTCATGCTTTTTTAAGTGGCTCTTGCGGCCCGGCGGGCACTTGGACAACGTTTTCGGCCTCTGGGATTGACTTTTTCAAGTCTGTTCGCTTGGTCACGGGCTCATCAAAGGGCCGTGAGAGATTTTCAAAATTTGGCCATGTAGCCAAAGACGGGATTATATTAGAATATAGTGGCGCACGGCATTCTGTACCTTAGTACATCGCACCAATGTGTAGTAGTGAAGCCTGTGACTTTAGAGTGACACTCTGACGAGGGCTGCCCGCACGCACGGGCGGTATAGCTTTGGACCCTGGGAAGGCAAAGAATGAACAAATTACGATACATACAAAGCAGCAGAGTTTCCAATTTCCAATTTTCATTTCACGACATGCTCAGACAGAGCTCTTTTGGTCTTTATTCCGCAGTCCCGACTTGCCACCGGCCTCTGACCACATGTCGAAGCCCTGGCAACCCATAGCCACGTTGGCTCAACGAGCTGATCGGGACAGCGAGAGTGACGCGCCTCTGAACATTCGAATTACAACCAGCTTACTGCTGCTAGCTACGTTATTCGTCAGCTTGCGGTTTCTTGCACGTCATATGAAGAATATCCCGTACGGCGCAGAAGACTGGACATGCCTTTTGGCATTGGTATGTCACAACTCATGGATACAAGACGAGAGACGTACAAAGAGCTGGTGACTAATAGTATAAAATAACAGATATCGCTCTTCGGGTGCGGCGCCCTAAACTACGTGCAGGTCGCGAATGGACTCGGCCGCCACGCCGACAGTTTACCGCCCAGTCAGCTTGTGGTGGGCCTCAAGTGTCTCCTCGCGCTGGAGTGCATGTACAATGTCACAATGGTCTTGGTCAAGATTAGCTTCTGCTACCTGTACCTACGCCTGTTTCCTACTTTAAGATATCACCTGTGGGTTACGGCCGGCTTTGTGCTCACTTTGGGCGCCACGTTCATCTTCGTCAACCTCTTCCAGTGCACGCCGATGGCGAAAGCTTGGAACCCTGCGCTTGAGGGCAGTTGTCTCAATACCAGGGCAATATTCCTCTCGAATGCGATCCTCGGCTTTCTGACCGATCTGGCACTGCTACTCATGCCAATAACTCAAGTTATGAAATTGAGGTTGCCGATAGTCGTCAGACTGTCACTCATGTCTATCTTCATGCTGGGAGCATTGTAAGTGGGACAGTTGGACACTCCTGATCCGCAGACTTCTCTGCTGATCCTCTGAATATAAAGTGTCTCGGTCGCGAGCATATATCGCATGAAGACCCTCCTCGAGGTCTCGAAGACTGACATCACATGTGAGCCTTTTGCAGCAGCGCAGATAGCCTGAAATCGTTGAGACCCAAAGGACGTGCTGACGTCGAGACCCCTCTCAGTCACATTCTCGAATTCAAACATCTGGACAATGATTGAAATGTCCTGCAGCGTCATCAGCACGTGCCTGCCGTGCTTGAGACCGCTCGTCGCAAAGCTCTCGGACACGTTTGCGTCGATCGGGACCCATTCCCGCTCGCGTTCGCGCAGGATCCGCTCGGCCATGTTCCCGGATGGCTTTCGTCGCAAATCACGCACGACTCAAAGCACGCGCGAGGTGCTGAGCACGACATCCCTCCCAATACAAAACGTGCTCGAGTCCAGACCGTCCGAACATCTGTTGAATGCATGTAACAACGTCGACTGCTATAATTGTATGACGCAGGAGACGACGTATCCAATGTGGCCTAAACCAACTAGAAAAGATAAGCGAGGATTGGAGTGTGGACACGTCGAAATGCTACCCGTCCATTTTCTCAGGAAAATACAAGCATGAGCGGGTTCAATCAGAATAAAGACTGCTTCCAGTGTTGAGCACTTGGCCTCAAGTCAGCGGTAAATCATGATTAATGTGGAAGTACGCACCGTATCAATGACAAAGCTCGCAAGATAATATGCGGACGACTTATGATTCGTTTGTGTCTTTCGCCGACACGTGTGACAACCCTAGCTTTCAAGCATGTTGAGTCTGTTGACATCAAAACACTACTCTTCTGCCAACCTGTGTATCCATTCATCGAAGCCAGGCTAGATTTGGCAGTCATCACCGCTGCTCCCTTCAACATAGTTTTGCGGCTTATCCAATAGCTCTGTAAGACTTCTGCTAAACTAAAGGAGAATGGTAGGATTCATTGCCGCTTTTGTAGCAGAAAGCCACATTTAGAGGGAAAGGCTACATCGTACTAATGAGCACTCTGTCCGCTTTCACAGGTTTTACGCCTTACGCTAATTTTTTCTAGAATCATTTTGAGGGTTTGAATGGCAACCGATTGTACAGAGTCTTCACCTAGTAGTCATCACCGTATAATCTACGGCGGAAGGTAGCGGATGGGTTGGATAGATAACACTTCTCAGCTCACAAGGAAAGTCCATACCTATCTAGGTAGGGAGCCTGATGGGTTCAAAAGTCTCATGGGACCCAAGTCCAAAGACTTCCTGGCCACTGTATCAATTTGACATAATAGACATATGTTTATGACGCAGAGGGAGTAAATCACAAAAGTGTATAGGATCCCTAGCGCGGCCATCGTTCGTTATAGTGAGATCAGAATTTCCGTGTAAGGCTTCCAAGCACTGACTATTTCATGCTAGGCTCGGCGATTATCTCAGGAGAGACGGCGCGTGACATTTGGAGTCCTAGAGGGTGCCATCGCCACGTTTCACGCAATGGCTGGCCCACAGTGTTCAGCATCCATGGATCTCCGTCATATCCAGGTGTCCAAACCTGTTCGTGCAACTACCTCCAGGGCTAGGTAACTTACCTTGGCTATTGAATGGCCGTTGACTCCTCTATAAGCCTGGCTGTGAGTCCTCGTCTGTGGTGAGATGACTGGCTGGGCAAATGTAACAGGATTCGTGAGGCTCTTTGTTGGAGGTTTCAGAGTAGCGACAAGGGTCCTAGCGCTCTGATAACAGGATTTGGGCACACCACAGTGTATATCTGTTATAATTTTCTCTCGACGCTTGGTTTCGCACTCTTCCGTCTCGGAGTAGCGCCCCAACTTCTTACCTACCCAATCGACCCATCATCAGGCCACAGTAGGCAGACAATAGCGAGGGGCCTTGACAAGATACATTATTTTCACCGTATTCACTCAACCAGATTGGCACCTGGGAGCATTTGCCATGCTCATTCTGATCAAGAGTCTGGTTGATCCAACCCGTTGAGGACGAGACAGAACCGAGACTGAAACGAACCCCTTCGTCCGAAGTTTCGCGAAGCTGTAACAAACTACCTACTACAACCATGCATTCTCGAACCACTCACGGGCAAATAAGATGCCCCTCGATCTTCGTTGCAGGTGGCTTGGTAGCCACTCTTCTCATTTTCCGTCACCACCATCTATTTTAGAACCTCAGACGCGTACAATCGATGCCGCGCCCCCTCAATACAATCTGAGATTTTTGCAGTTGGACTGGCCCTCTCGCATTGTTTATAAATTCTGCTTCTTTCTTTCACACTTTCCCTCCAGTATGCATCGGCCGTATCTGCCTGGGAAGACTCGGGAGCCCCTTCAAGATGACGTTGCCGACGACTTGATACCCGAGCAAAACTACAAACCCCGACCGTCGCCGAGGCCAAACAGAAGAGCAGTCGCAGGAGCCATCGGCGTTGCATCATTTCTCGGACTGGTCATCTACACAGTGTGCTCCTCCTGGCACACACAGCAGCTGGCGGTGCCTCCGAGGCAATACGAGACCTACTACACCGCCCAGCAGGACCCCTCGAAACCCGCCTACGGCTGCGGCAACTCGTCGAGCGAGGCCCAGGCCTCGGGCTGCGTCTTCGACACCATGTCGTTCGCATGGACGCGGCCGCCGTGTTACGACGCGGAGTTGACAAACGACTTCTTCGCCAAGAACCCGTGGGTGCGGTACTACGAGGACTACGACGGCGAGGCCGAGGCGGATCCGGAGAAGCTGCGGCTGGGCATGTACCCGGAGCTGTGGATCACGTGGCAGTACCATCTGACGCACTGCATGTGGATGTGGGATAAGATGCACAGGGCCCTGGCGTCTAACCGGCCACTCGACTCGTATGCGGCGAGTATGAATCACACGTATCACTGCACTAAGCAGGTCATGCTCAACGAGATGTGGTTGAATGGATCAATTCCATTGGACGAGATAGACACCCCGATCCAGACGAAGTACACCACCTGTCCAGAGCCCTAAGTACAGCACGCAAGGAGCAGGATCATCGATCTGGTCGGGTACGGAAAAGTCATTCTGCGCAGTGCTTGATCAGAGGTGGTAAATTTGGCATGTGTGTTGTAGCCATTGTAACAATACAGTTAGTGTCCCGGGACATCTGAGAATTCAAGCAATGGCATTGCGAAAGCAAAACGAAGACCTGGTCCATGGAGAACATACGTGACAAGGCCATCAACGATAGCTAAATGGAGGCAAGACCACTTGCACCGAAAGTGATACGATTCCGCATCCAGACGGTGTCATTACCTACTTAAGTATCCTTGTTTAAGATGAAGTCACTGTTCACTATACAAAAACACACTTGCAGCAAGCTTGAACTCGACACTCTTCTCCCAAAATCCAGTAATGCAAAGCGGTCATACTACACAATATGTGCAGTTGCAAGTTGTTTCTGGCTAGCGGCGATCGGGTAATTGATTCGGGGCTTGACGTACACGTGGATGATTCCAACTTGCATAAAGCTGTTGGTGACTGGCACGGAGGATACCCTGACGAGTGCATCCTCTTGAGGTGTCCACATGTAATGACTTGCACCCTTGAGACTTCTCGTGCAGCAGTACTTGAATTGATGATCAATATTTATAACCCACGTAGATATCCTAGAAACCTTTGTTGAAAAGCAGTAGATCGTGGTAAACTGCCTAGCCTAGGTATGGAACAAGGTCCTTCACATTGAACAAGGAAAACAGCACTGCAGCAAAGATCATAGTCTTGGGGATTTCACAGTGTCTCGATCCCAAGCAGAGCTGCTTGTAGTACTGGAAATACAAAAAATATGAACAAGTCAAAATTGACCGTATTTAAGCAAAGCGTAAAGGCATAGACTGTCTCAAAGATTGCAGTCACAAAGCTTACTTTTTTCCTGAGCCCTACAGGCATGTACTTCACGCCCCTTAGCAGCAGATGATTCGCAACCTTGAAAACTTCAACCGAGTCACTTTACCTGGCAGCCTAGACCTCATTCACAGCATTCACAGCTCATGCCTACCGCCGAGCGCAGATTATTACCTAAAGTCCGTTCTAGGGTAACTTGTGAGACTAGCACTCCCTCTTTTCCTCTTTTCCTCTTTCACTTCTGTTTCAACTTCCATCATGGCTGTCTTCTCTCTTTCAGCACATACAATTTGATCAACAGCTTCACGCTGTGTGCACCCACAGCCTTGGGAACAGGAGCGCCCAGGAGCTCAGATGAGAACAAGCAAGCCATGGTGCTGTTTATCCTGGTCACCTTAAGAGGTCCCGCCGACCCTCAGCAGGATCAAGTGCCAAAGAGCAGCCTATATCATGCCTGTGCTTTCGCTCAAGGTCCACTACAGCAGCAGAGCCACCTCGAAGGGGGCGAGTCCGTGCGACCCCTGCAAGGAAGGCTGCCTAGCCTTCTTCCAAAGCAGCTCAAGAGGTTTCTCGTCGACGTTTTCTGACCTCATCAGCACAGACTTTCATACCTCTTCTTCTCCTCGACGCGCTCATGGGCAGGTCTTCCATCCATCCCATTCATACGACGGCCAGAGGGCCACGCATCATACTCATCTTGCAAAGTCACCGTTCATCCTCGGCAACCCTCTGAATATCCCTTGAAGCGACGTGCAAGCTTCATTGGCACCCTTCCAGGCTTTCCTCTACTACACTGTTTGCCAACATGGCCAGCCCTTCTGACCCACCGCCCCTTCCAGACGATGCAATGGACATCGACTCTGATGAGATTGATATCACTATCATCGACCCAAAGGGCGACCTCATCCTCCTCGTTGGCCAGGACGTCGGCGAGCCCATGGCCTTCCAAGTCCTCGCGCACGATGTTGCCCGTGTCTCACCTGTCTTTGAGACCATGCTGTTTGGCCAGTTCGCCGAGGCCAAGTCGCGAAACGAAGGTGAGGACTGGACTGTTGAGCTGCCTGAAGACAATCCTGCCGTATTCGACCTCCTCCTCCGAGTCATTCATGCCAAGTACGACCCAGACATGTTCAACAGGGACAAGAATGGCAGCCGAGCTAGAGAGGTCGCAGTTGGTCTCTGCAAGCTGGCAGGTATGTTTTCTCGCACACCATGACAAATGTCTGCCCGGCAATGATTGACTCAAAGCATTTTAGACAAGTACTTGATGAGCAGCCTTCTCATCCCCTTCGGCAAGTCCTGGCTTGAGTACCCCAGGATGTGGAATGCCGAGAGGACCAAGGGCTGTGCTGTTAAGCCAAAGGAAGCCCAGCACCGTGCTATTGTCGCTTCCACCCTTGGCGACAGTCATACCTTCTGGAGAGCACTGGGGCTCTACGCAATGCGAAGTGGCTACAATGGCGAGGGGGGCCCAATCATCGTCACTGGCAGACCTGCGTCCTTTCTTTCTACTCATTCTGACATATTTGAGGATCTGTGTATCGACGAGGATGCTGGTGACTTGAGCTCCCCTCCTGCTCAACCTCTGGATCGAGAGCTGGAGGGAGTGCTGGTCCGAAACGTCGTCGGTAAGTCGTCCTTGACAACTTCATGCTGCTGGGGCTGGAACTGAGTGGCACTTGTCTGCAGAGATTGTCAAGACCATGCGCCTCGGCATGATTGATCTGCTTCTTCGGTGGATGAACGACCTCGTTGACTCCCTGCGCCGGCAACCTGAAGGCCCCTTCGTGGGCCCTCACGGCCCCCGCAACAAGAACGTCCTGGAGTACTTCAAGAGGACCTGGGAGAAACTGGGTATTTGGCCCATCCCAAAGAGAGACGAGTGGAAGGGCTCATTCCTGCTCCTCAACAAGAAGCTCAAGTTGTCCATCATCTACCCCGAGGGTGGCTTCAGAACCATAGGCCCGTTTTCACATGATCATCACGAGAGCGCGAAGCTTTCGCACCTCCGCCCGCCCCCGTCCGGCCGCTGGGATCAGTACGATTGGGCAAAGATGAAGATGTATCTCTGCAGCGACTTTGAGAAGACGGACAAGGTTCTGAGCAACATCGCAAAGGAGATGAGGATGGAGTTTCTGGCGAGGATTCCTGAGGGCCCTTACCGCCCCCCAGACGATGACATGGCGGGGCTCTGGTGACCTCTGCCAACTCTGAGGAGGTTATGGGTTGCTGAGCTCATTGGGCCAGCAACAGGACGGGACGCATGTGAATTCGATGCAGGGCACCAGGGCCGATTGCACCGGCACCGATTTTCACCACCTAGGTAGAAATCAAGAGAAACGCAGTGCCATCAATTACCAACATGCATTACCCCCAGTCCATCCTCGTCTTTGACCACCATATGCTGTCGTTCCGTTGCGCCTATGGCCACCCGGACCCCATCAGGGTGACGGCCGAACACTCTGCTTGCTATCAGGCAGCTGACGTCAAAACTGAATACCTAGGGTTGGAATACGGCATCGCTTCGCCGCTTGTATCTATGTAAGCAATGGAACTGCCCTTCCCCTAACATCAATGGCCACAGTAAACGTGCGTTGACCAATGTTGCGCCACGTTGTGACTGAAGTGTATTTGATGTCGCCATCGAATGTCCTTCTCGGAACAGCTTCCACTTTCTGCCAGCCCGCCTTGAAATTGTTTCCTATTTCCAAAGGGAGGAGCCTGCCGGTGCAACACCTGACGAAGATCGGCTCTTGTCGGAGCCGACGACGGCCACTTTTGCAATATGCTACCATGTTCGACTCTTGAAACATCGATACCAACGACTGAAGACATATTACTTAAGCTATTCCCCTATCCTTGGTCTTGAAGAGGGAGCGTGGCGGAAGTTGTAGGACCATCTCGGCCTCTTGAATCAGGGTTTGAATTTTTACAAGTCTCAAAAGCCACTGTGCCGCCAACGTGCAACGCTCAAAAGCCACCCCGCCAACATCGCAACCAACGCTCACCGACCAACCCGTGGACCCGTCGATATTGCAACCGGGCTTCATCAACGGCATGGTCAACGCGACACATCCGACTATGAGCAATAGTTTGGACCTGGACGCCTTGAACGCCAAAGCGTTTGAGGTTCTTGATCAGGCTTTGCAAGAGTCTGTCGGTGATGTGTCGTCGGAGGGGCGGACCGTTGGCATGTATGAGTGGCTGGGCAAGCAGATCATGCGCGCTACCACGGATGCGGTGTACGGGCCGTCGAATCCCATGCGCGAAGTTGAGAATCTTAGGGCCTGGCAGTGAGTGTTCTCTACCTCCCACAACAAATATGAATAGTCCACTGGTTGCTCGCGCGTCTATTAGCGACTATCATCCGGCTCTCATGTACATCATACTGGACATTCTCCCACAAAACCTATTCTTTGAAGCTGCTGTTAGAGGTCGCAAAACACTCGTCGATAGTTTTGCAAAGTATTACGCCGCAGGCAGCTACAAGCAAGGCTCCGCCTACATCCGCGCATTCACAGAGCACTGCGTTGTCTACAACATCCCCGAAAAGGACATCCCCTGCATGCTCTTGGGCACCGTTTTCAACAACGTTGCCAACACCGTTCCATCAGCCTTCTGGGTCGTCTATCGCATCTTCAGCGACCCGGAAGTGCGGGAGCAATGCCAGAACGAAGTCCTGCAGAGCGTCCAGCACAGCGCCGATGGGACAAGAGCGTGATGCATGGGGCCCGGTGCCGTCGACGGATAAGTTCTCGCAGGCGGAGGCGATGGAGCAGCCTGACGAGGATGTCAGGGTTGAGCTTGTCCCTCGGGCAGAGGCTCAGGGCCAGGTCTGGAGGATTGTTTGTTCTGGACGCAGGGATGTTGAGCTGTTGGTGCAGAATTGATGTCCCAGACAGAGGCCAATTCAGCCGCTGTCAGCCGAGTTTTGCGTTGGCCAGAAATGACAACAATTAAGAGTCTTTGACCACATACATCGTCTCTGTTTGCACAACTGTCAAGGGAATGCCCAGGACAGGGACAGTCAAGGTGAATCTCTGAAAGATGAGTTTCGGGACCAATTGCACCCAGACCTGGTATTCCAAGGTTGTTCCTCGAATCGGCAATCATGTCCAAGGAGATGTGCTTTCATTTTGTCCTCGTCAATAGGATAACGAATCCAGGTCAAGGCAATCGAAACTGGTACAGCATCGCATGTCTTTTCTCCCCCTAAACCTTTTCAAGGCTACAGCCGCCCCAGCCGCGCACCCCCTCCCGAGGTGCCCTCACTGCTCGCACATTTTAGTAGATTAGGTGCTTTCTCTAAGCGTAAGAAGTTACATCCAGGACTATATAGCGGACATTTATCCGTAAGTGGTAAGTAACAAGCCCCTGAGATTGGCATTGGCAGACGCAGGAGCAGAGCGCTTTCGAAGACCAGATCGAAAAGGTGTACGCCGCCATACTCAGCTACTCTGCGTGTGTGCAGAAGGAGCTGAATCGATCCGTACCAGGTAAGACTTCCTCCAGCTCACCTTCTTAACCCTGCCCTTCTGAAAGAGGAAAGTTGACGCAGAAAGGTCGACTTCTGGAAAGCTTCTTCACATTGGACAATCAGCATATCAAGCTACTCAAGGACGATCTGGACGCCAAGGATAAGGTAGTGACCGACCACGCTCAATTTGTGGCCCATCAATATCGGAAAGGGGAGTTCCAGCAGCTCGACAGCTAAACATCGGAGACTCTCAGTATGATCGACCTTTCTGTCGAGAAGCTGCTGAAGGCCGAAAAGCGCAGTACTCTCAAATGGCTGTCCGACACCCCGACACCCCACGCCCCGGTGAACAGCAGCGACTGAGAAGTCAAGTCGAAAGATTCAACGAGGACTCTGGGGCATGGCTTCTCGAATCAAACGAATACGAACCTCGGCTCACAACACCGCATTCGTTCCTATGGCTCCATGGCGCTTCAGGCTGTGGAAAATCTACCCTCTGCTCTACCGTGATCAAAAGCCTGGTGGAAGCCCCCGAAAACAACACCAACGTGATCGTTGCGTACTGGTACTTTGACAACGCTGATCCGCGGACCTAGAGCTTGCAACGCCTGCTGCGTTTCGTCCTGCGCCAGATTTCGGCAAAGGCCACGCCGATCCCGGAAGCCGTGCGTGACCTCGCGAATAAGCATGAGACTGTGGGTTCCTCGCCGGGTACCGCGGCACTAATCAAGGCTCTGAGGGACACTGTCGCGGCTCTGGACGAGGACGTCTTTCTCGTGCTGGGCGCCATCGACGAGTACCAGGCTGGTGACGAGGACCTTCGCGAGGAATGTCTCAACTTCGTGGTCGAGGCGGGCGATGTGTAGTTGCCCAAGCTGCACATTCTTGCCACTTCTATCTCTGAAGCTGTTGGAATAAATGGCATTGCGGCTTCGTACGAGGGCTGGTAGAGATGCCGGTGCTAACCACTAGGGTGGTTTAGCAGACTAGGACTAGGCATAGTTACGTATGCTTAAAATGCGTATATAAAGAGAACGGATATTTGTACTGTCATTTTCGGATATTTCACTATAAGTGGACCCCCTTATCGCTAGTAGATGTGTGAATTAACCCCACCATCTGCAACCTAGCTAAAATCGCAGCAATATAGATATGGCATCTGTCACGGCACATTTTAGTTAATTATACTCAATTATAGTCTATTGCACTCTTATCCTTTTTTTATATTGCAAACCCTTTATAAAGGCAATTAATTAAATAATGCTGCTACCTAAATATACTCTTTTATTATCTCCTTTGCAGCTGCTATTAGTTTATTAATAGTTTGTTTAATAAGCGCTTTGCTAGTCTTAAGCCTTTTAGTTAACGGCTTAGTTAATAGCTTAGTCGACAGCTTGCTAGACTTTGTCTTATATACCCTTTTTTTTTTATTGCTAGCAGCTTTGTTTTGCAAATTTAAGCTATATTAGTAGGTTGGCTAAGGCTAGCTAGCGGCTATTGTTTGCTACGATGCTAGCGTTTTAACCCTTATAAGCTGCTTTGTCTTTAGCATTTAAATAGGCATAATTTAAAGGGGCTACTATTGCTGCAATGCAGCGATTTAAGATTTGGTTAATATAGATATTATTTTTAGTGCTGATTTAATTAATTAACGTTATTTTTATGCTTAGAAAGGTTTTTTAATAATGCGCATAGTTAAGTGTTGTATAAAAAAAGATTTTAGGTAAAGGTTATAAAGTTGCAAAAGGGACTAATTATACTAATTAATTAAAAGGGTAAGCGGTTAGGTGGATAGTGGGGTTTTATATAAAATCTTATCTTATTAGATTTTATTAAAGGATAGCTTTTGATTAGGTGCAGCTATTGCGCTAGTGATTTTGCAGTGAAATATCTAAAAATAATAGTATAAATATCCATTCTTTATATAAATTCTTTGTATAAGGCAGAAGACTTTGTTTCTTTTTTTTTATACAAAGTAGAGTTAAATATAATTTTGTTTTTATCTTATTATTTATTTATTTATACTTAATATATATATATATATATATATATAAAAGTTTATTTAATACTAATTAGTATTTACAGCTAGCAAGCATAAATTAGCAAAAATAATAAAATAATAAGTGCTTTTAAGCGTATAATAATGCATAATAATATTATTATATTTAATTTTATTTTTTACATTTATTAAGCTAAATAAGTTGTTAGTAGATTATATAATAAAAAGTATATATAGATTTCTTTTTATAAAAAAGCAAAGGCTAAAAAATTATTTAAAATTTTTGCATAAACTAAAGATTATATATAGCGTGCTATTATGCTTTAATAATAAGTGTTTTTAATCTAAAGGATTTATTTGCAGCTGTTAGTATAACGTGGTTGTATATCGAGCGACATAGGACATTGAGCGACACACTTTTCACCACACCCACCCCTTGGATTAACTAAAACTCTATATAAACGCTATAAATCAATTAAAACTACTTAGAATCATTATTATTATCTATTTCCTTAGCTTTTAGATATATTTGCGCATTATAGCCAGCCTTGCGATAGATCCCACAGTGCCTGCCACCTACCCGCCTGCGTTTTAACAAACCACCATTTTTACCCTCTTTCTCCAATTGCTTATCTACTATACTCTTTTCTACTAAAAGTCTTTTTGCATTTTGTCTAGTAAAGCCTCCTTTATCTTATAATTAAGTTTTTTTAGCTCTGCAGCGCTTACTAAGCGCTTTATTTGCCTTATAAAGAGTTTGATTTTTTAATTATATAAGGGTAACCCAGTAAGCAATTGCTTGTATAGTTTTAGAAAGCTAGTTAATAGCCTTTAAAATTAATATTAAAGAGCTATTTTAATAAGCAAAGATTTAACTTTTAATAAAATTAGTCTATAATTTAGCCTTAATAGGATTATATAGCGTTTAAAAGACCTATTAGTCTAATAGCTGCAGAAAAGTTTACAGCAGTAATAATATTAATAACATTATATTAAGGCAAAAGAGTATAGCATCTAGGTTAAGAGAAATAAGTTTAGCCCCTTTAAAACTTTCTAAAATGTTATTTTTAGTTATTATATTAAAGTAAGCATATTTAAACGCTAAGAAAAACTTATCTTTGGTAATATAGTAAATATATGCCTTAATAAACACATTAATTTAGTCGCTATATCTTAACTTTAAAGTATTAAAATAGCTTATATCTAAAGGCTATATTAAATAAGATAAATGCAAAGGTAAATAAAATAAAATAATTTTATTTTCTTTGCAATATATCTTAAACTCTGCGTTAACATAGCTCTTATAGCTATTTAAGACAAAGAGCCAATATATACCCATTATACATAGCTTAAAGAACTAATTAAAATGCTACAGCCATTCAATGCTTATTTTATTATCAGTCTATCTATTAAAAGTTATTTTAATAATCTAATCGTCTAGAAACTTAGCCTAAGTATACCAGTTAGTAAAATAATTTCTACCCTAAACCACCAAAAACAGCAACATCACATACTTATCACTACTTATATAAATTATCGCTATTGCTTATTCCTAATTGCTAGACTACACTGATTTTGACTTTCCAACGCATTTAGCGCATATAATTACTATAAATAACCAAATTATGCCCATTATAAAGCTAGTTTCATCAAAGTTATAAGTATCGCAATTCTATACTTTATATTTAGCCTTTATATTTATATATAGGCAAAACTAATCGCCTAAAACCTTTAAATCCTTATAGCAAGCTCTTTAATAGTCATAAACGCAATTAATATATATTTTAAGCTTAAAGCATTGTATAATAAAGCAATATAGCCAATGCATCCCAACGTACCCCCCGCTACGCGCCTCAAAGAGATAGTTAGCTATATCTTCTATATTAGCGATCTAAAGCAAAAACCCTTATACATCTCAATCCAGAATATATTTAACAATCACTTCCTCCTCTAACTCAGTTAGCATAGTCTTATTTAAACATATCATTAAGCGCAATATTCTGCCCCTCATATAATAGCTAAGAGTAGCATAAGAGATATTATACAGCGCTACAACGCATCTTTAGCTAATTTTTTTTAATAACCTAACCGCTTCCATAGCAAGGATAATACAGCTTTCTTTTAGGGCAAATTCCATAAGTGATTATAGAAAAATAACGCGCTAAAATAGGTAGATAGCGTAAAATAGAAAAGTATGTCGCTCAATATCCTGTATTGCTCAATGTACAACTATGTTATATAAGTTTAGAAATAAATAAGAATAACAATTTTAAGGGCGTTAGTAACTTTAAGAACGCTAAAAATAATTTAAAGATAATAATAAAAAAACTTTTTATTATATAAAAAAATAGCAAAAAGCAGCTTAATATTCCTTATAGTATAGAAAAAAGATACTTTATATAGCTACTAAAATAAGGTCTTTAATATTACCTAGCTAATAAATCTAAAGAAAGTTAATATATATATTAGCTAATTTATCTTTAAATATAAAGGTTTTTTATTTTTTAATAAGATTATATAATTATATAAAAAGGATTTTAAAGGCTAGATAACCTATTAGTTTAGCTATAGTATACAAACTTTTAAACATGCGCTTTAAGATGCTTTTTAACACTAAGGGTATATTTTTCCTAAGGAATAAAATAATACATTAGATAACTAGCTTATATATCTTTTTAGTTATAACTTTGTTGCTTAACAATCCTATGCAAGCATTAAAGCTTTAATAACTCTTATATAATAAATACCTATAAGCTTTGCTCCTTAATAGCCTATATAATAAGCCTTTTATTAGTTTAAAGATTTATTAGGTTTAAAAGAGAAATAAATATATAACTTTTTAACTTAGGAGCAAAACTAGCAAAAGCATTAAAGAGACTTTTATAATTAAAAAGCTTTATATAAAAGATATAAACAACTAAAAAAGGTAGCAATATTAGGAATAGCTTATGCAATATCTTATTAGAGAAATTGTTGGAATAAATGGCATTGCAGCTTTGTACAAAGGCTGGTAGAGATGCTAGTGCTAATTACTAGGGTGGTCCAGCAGACTAAGACCAGGCACGCGGTTATATATGCTTAAAACATATATATAAATCCTTTGTACAAGGCAGGAGACTTTGTCTCTTTTTCTTTATATAAGGTAGAGCTAAATATAATTTTGTTTCTATCCTATTATATTATTTGTTTATACTTAATATGTACGTATATAAAGAAGCTTATTTAACATTGATTAGTATTTATAGCTAGCAAGCATAGATTAGCAAAAGTAATAAAATAACAGGTGCTTTTAAGCATATAATAATATATAGTAATACTATTATACTTAATTTTATCTTTTATATTTATTAAGCTAAAAAAGTTATTAATAGACTATATAATAAAAGGCGTATATAGATTTCTTTTTGCAAAAAGGCAAAGGCTAAAAGATTATTTAAAACTTTTGTATAAATTAGAGATTGTACGTAGCGTGCTATTATGCTTTGATAATAAGTGTCTTAAATTTAGATAACTTATTTGCAGCTGCTAGTATATATAAGCTTAGAAATAAATAAAAACAATAATCTTAAGGGCGTTAGCAACCTTAAGGATGCTAATAATAACCTAAAGATAATAATAAAGACTTTCTTTTATATAAAGAAATGGCAAAAGGCAGCTTAATATTCTTAGCAGCATAGAAAATAAGCATTTTGTATAGCTACTAAAATAAGGTTCCTAATATTACCTAGCTAATAGATTCAAAGGAAATTAATATATATATTAGCTAATTTATCTTTAAATATAAAAGTCTCTTATTTTTAAATAAGGTTATATAATTGTATAAAAAAGATTTTGCAGGCTAGATAATTTATTAGTTTAAATAAGGTATATAAACCTTTAAATATATACTTTAAAATACTCTTTAATCTTAGAGATATGTTTTTTCTAAGAAATAGACTAATATACTAGATAGCTAGCTTATGTATTCTTTTAGTTATAACTTTATTGCTTAACAATCTTATATAAACACCAAAGCTTTAATAACTCTTATATAATAAACTCTTATGCAAATAATACTTATAAGCTCTGCTCTTTAATAGCTTATATAATAAGCCTTTTATTAATCTAAAAACTTATTAGGTTTAAGAGGAGAATAAACATATAACCCTTAAATTCAGCGGCAAGACCAATAAAAGCACCAAGGAGACCTATATAATCAAAGAGCTTTGCATAAAAAACATAGATAAATAAAAGAGGCAGTAATGCTAGAAATAGCTTGTACAATGCTTTGTTAGGGAAATTGCATGATTTCTAAAAATCAAAACTAAAAACCTTGTTTATATAATAAAAAGAGTAGCATAGTCCTACTAAGACGATAGTTTGTTTATAAAGACTATAGCTTTTTTATATAAATTACTCTAATTCCCTCTAAAGACTTAGAATATAATCCTTTTAAGTTACTATCCTTAAAACGCATATAAAACAATATATACCTACTAAGCTAAGTCTAAGCTTTTGCAAAAGTATAGCAAAGAGACTTAAACTATACTAAAAAGCTATATAACATTTTATATAATAAAGCAAAGATTTTCATCTCTATATGCAGGCAATTTGAAATTAATAAGTAGAAATACTACGCTATATAATTGTACGTTTTTTTAAATTATGCGCTTTAATTTTATTTTAATTATATTAGCTTTAATAAGATCTAGTATAATATTTATTGTATAATTAATATTTACTTTAATTATTGCATAAACCATAGCTAATATTAGGCTAACTAGAGTAGCTTAACCTTTGTATAATTAAAAAAGAAGAACTTAGACAAAATATTAATAAATATGCTAGAGATTTTGCTAGATAAAATGCAGCTTATATAATAAGCACTAAAAGCTGGATATTAAGGCAAAATTTAGCTTTGTATAATAGTAGAAAAGGTATGCTGTAATATATTAAAGCTTAAAACAGCCCTTGTTTAGCAAAAGCCTATGTATAAAGGGCTATTTTCAAATATATATATAGCTATTAAGTTAGCATTTAAGAGAAAATCATTAATTTTTTTATTAAAGGTTAATTTATACGTTTTTTAATATTTAATAAACTATATATATACTAAGAGTGGCTTTTAAAGGTTATTCAACTTAAAATAGAAGGCGCAACCTAAATTTGCGCCTATTGCATAAGAAAACTTTTCTAATTAAAAACCTTTTAACTATATAAATAAGAAATATTTTATGTATAAAAAAAAGAAATATTAGTTAATAAACTATATATTAAAAGAGTGTGCAAAGTTTTGTATAAAGTATTTTACCTTGTGTAAAGATGCTGGCATTAAGCTATTATTAAAGAATAATATGCTTGCTTATGTTAAGGATTATAAAGGCAATAAACCTAACTGCTTAAGTATATACGATTTGAAATTTAAGGAGAATAAGCAAAGGGCTATAGGCTATTTGCTTTCTACTTTATTTATTTATTACATAATAGGGCTTAGTATATATAATTTATTATATAAATTACTAAAACTAATATTATTTATTTTAAAGAATTAATACTTATATAAGTATTAAAGAGAGCTATAGGATACTAAAGCATTTAAGCTATTAATTATTAGCAAAGCTTAAGCCTTTATATATATAAGGGAAGACTTACGCATAAAGATTATTTAGGAGACAATGCCTTATTTATTTAAATTTAAAAAAGAAGAATCCCTTTATGCAATTAGCATTATAGTGAAATAAAGCCCATTGAAAGAGATTATATATTATATACTAAATACTAGCACTCTATTTCTACTATCTCTTAAAGATATAGATTGCCTAGGTGTATATTTTAACAATATAATAAATATTATTGTATAAAGAGATAATAGAGTTTTTATTTTCATTGTATAAAAGTAGAGACATTTATTCTTTAATTTATCAAGGGTAAAATCAGCTGTATTTCTTTTAAAGCATAAACTTTGACAATTATATCAGCGATTTAGTTACGCTTATATAAATAGGTTATACTAATTATTAAAAAATGCTAAGATGTATAATGTAAACTACTTAACTTTAAAATAAATTTAAAAGTTTTGCTATTATTGCTAAATATATAAATAATTACTATAAAGATTTAAGTTTTCTTTAAGAGATAGTTATAATTTTAATTATAAAATTTTTATAAATAT